>APFE031521917.1:1147-12243 GCA_000404065.3 Pinus taeda | reverse complement strand
TAATGGTTTAGATGTGAAAACTAGACTCTGGCACACTCTAACCCCGAATTCTTACTTGAAAACAAATTCTTTGGCTAGTAAGAATTCCTTGTTCTATTTGTTTACTATTTT
This sequence comes from Pinus taeda, assembly GCA_000404065.3. Classification (NCBI taxonomy): domain Eukaryota; kingdom Viridiplantae; phylum Streptophyta; class Pinopsida; order Pinales; family Pinaceae; genus Pinus; species Pinus taeda. The sequence goes on along the minus strand of APFE031521917.1, from coordinate 12,132 downwards.
GTTCATCGATTCAATAATGACTTAAGGACAAGTGAAATCTTTAGTGGGGGTGAAGCATCAACATTTTTTTTTTCCTTATCTCATCTCCTCATTGTAAATTCTCAAAGAGTTTGTTTCGGCACTTTAGTATTTCAATAAAGAAGTTGTTTTTGTCTTTGTTCTAATCAGAGGGACCTCTTCAAGCAATATGCAGTGGGACATGTTCAGATGACTATGTTACGAGCACCAATGTTAGAGGGACTTGTTCAACGAACATCAAAGGTACCCGTTAAAGACTGCTACATCAAGCTACTTCAACAAAGCTTCAACAAAGTTTCAACAGAGTTTCAAAGGTTGTTTATCATCAAGGCTCCATCAACACCAAAGATCAAGGAAGCTACACACACATAGTTCTTTTACAGATTTCAAAGAAGCTGCACAAACATTCTCCAGTTCTCAGAGGGACCTGTTATGGATAGTGAAGATTAGTCATCTCTGGACAATAAAGATTAGTCCTACCTATGCATGCCAACTCAACTCTTAGTCAACCAACAAAGTGTAATGTATGGTTGTAATTTTTATTTTTAACGTTTAAAATTCTTGGATTATTTTAGTGTTAAATATGATGACTATGATTGCTTATGATCAATTTCGAAAACACCCCTATACCCATCACCCTTGTAACATTCCTAACTACTATCATTTCCCAACACACTCTAGATTATCACCATATTCCTCCTACGATTTTTAAATCTTCTCCTACACCACCCTTCAAACCTTGTTATTAACTCCTCATTCTTGAATTGGCCATCAAACCTTATCATCGGTCCAAGTACCAACAAGTAATGGACAAGTGGTGAATCATTGGAGAGCCAGGTGTTAAACGATTTCATTCATTTTTTTGAATCATACACGTTATAAAAATATCGTTTGACCCAAGTTGACTCATGCAACAACTATCCATTATAATCACTCCAACACTCCTTATATGTTTACGGCGTTTTCATGATTGTACCTATGCAAAGCAATACAACTCATCTACAGCTCCTCTGTCTTTTTGATATGAATGTGCTCTACATTATCATTGTATTAAATTGGGTAAGGTCGGTTGTTAAGTTTCATTTCATTCTCAGTTCATAAAAAAGACGTTACCATACTAGTAATTCAAACTCTATGATTTCAAAGAAGGCCAAGAACAGCAGGCGCTACAAAGGGAGAGCATAGTAATTGGGCTCACCACAAGTTTCTACCTCCGCCATAATCCGAGGACATTAATATGGTCGTTCCCCAAGCCATTGAAGAAGGAGACCTCGAGAATAGAGGGCGCTACCAGGTCGGTTGAGTGGAGCACAAAACAGAGGTAACAAATCAAGAGACCCTTGCTGAATTATTAAGCACAAACAAAGAAGGTTAGAACATGAGTTTCTTTGTCAAAATGACGAATAGAGCAGAGCCTAATACATTTGATAGTTCCTAGTATCATGATGACTGTATTACAATTTTAAGGGAAAAGCAATGGTTATCCTTCCTAGAGAAGTTTAATGGGAACAATGAAGAAGTAACTAAGAATTTTGCGTTTACATTTAATGGAGAGAAAGCATTGATAGGCAACTCCTCTTTTAGGATTTCAGAGGATACCATAGCACAAACCTTAGGGATCAGCCTAGAAGGAGAAAAATATTTCAAAACAAAACAATTCAAGGAAAAATCATGGACTCAATTCATGTTTAGGTCAAGGGTTTCCTCTGTCAACTGGAAAAAGGTTGTCCCTAGAAGTTGGCTGATGCACCCATGGGATGAAATGGTGTACATTATTCAGAAATTTGTTACGTGTGAGGGTCGTTACAGCATAGTCTATCTATATCACATCAAACTCCTATTGCACTTAAAATGGCAATGCACTATTAGTCTACCCTATTTCCTCTTACAGAGTTTGACTAAGATGTCAAAAACTATTCAAAATCAAAAGGGTAATCAGGATAAAAGCTTGTATCATTTTGGGTTAATTAAAATTCTAATTGAATTTGAAGTGCAGAGGAGGGGAAAAACATGGAAGGAATTTCTGGTTGCTAATCAAATCAAAGATGGAGAAGATGAATAGGAACAACAAGAGCGCTCAGAATTTATGCTTGATAATGATGAGGAAATCCCTATCTGCAAGTCAAGCAGTGTTCCTCCACATAGCAGTAGTGTAAGGACAAGAAAGATGACGTAAGAAGCTGCCCAAAAAATTGAGCAGGAACAAATTTTCACTACATATACAAGAAGATCAAGGAGAATACAAAAGACCCAAACACAAGAAAATCAACCAGAGTCAAATGCACATGCACCGATGGACATTGAGAATAGTGCTCATTCACAGCCTAGACCGGAAGCCGAAATAGAAGTTGAGAGTAACCATAGACAAGGGAAAGAGTCAGCACCTACAAATAGGAAACAAAGCAAGTTAGAAAAAACAAATTGAAAAGCTAAAGGAAGAATTGATGGAGGCCAACATGCTAGAGAAGGTCATCAAGAAGGAGAAAGAAATGTTGAGAGCTTAGAGTAAGAAGACTCAGCAGAAAAATGAGAATCTAAAGGAGAAAATCAAAGAACTCAAGGCTAAACAAACCGACATTTGCAAGTGGGCAACCAAATGGTATACTCAAAAGAAAGCTCTCAAAGAAAAATACAAGAATTTGAAACATGAGCTCCATGTTCAGAAGGATGCCCAAGCTCAGAAGAACATAGATACATTGTTACAAGTGGCAGAGGCACAGGTAGGAACAAAGTATAAAGGAGCACATCAAGATTAGCATGAGGACATGCTAAATCATTGAGCTTGGGGGAGATGTTGGTACCATTTCATTCCCATCCTTTTCTTCTAGAAATCCATGATTTGTCTATCTTTTTCTCCCATAAACCCCTCATATTCCATCGAAATTGATTAATCAAAGCATTATAGTTGTTAATTTATATTAAATTTAATTTCTTAATTTTTATGTTAAAAATTAGAAATTTTCAACAAAAATTACAGGATGTCATGACTTCCTGTAAATGTCTTATGATGTGACACGTGGCATGGCAGGAAAATAAAAACAAAGGTTAGGAACGTGATCTAGGATGTACATACATGGTGAAAGATCTATTCAACAACAAATCTAAAGCTCTTGGATACATGGTCAATGCTGGTCAAACCAAGCCTTTTTGGTCGCAAAGGCAACAAAAAGCCATAGTTTCCCAAACTAATTTTGTTTTGTTTTTGGAAATCAGTTAAGATTAGAAAGGACAAAAATCACTCTTTTGTAAAACCAAAAACATCTGCATAATGTATGTACATTCAATTTAGAGGGAAAGTTAGTGAATATAGGATAGGAGACAAGCAGATAAAAGACTGTGTATTGTATTGTTGAGAACGGTTATTATCTTTGTGTATTGTTAACAGAACATTGCTCTTGCATGTGATTCTGATTTCCAAAAATTAATTACAGTGATCATTTTACTCCTACAGTGCTTATGTGTTAACATTCTCATCACTTGAAGTTTCTTAAGTGTGCCATTGAAGCATGGACGGGCCCTACGTGGAGATTGGTATGCTTTTAATTTCATTTCCATAGCGTTTTCGAATCTAAATAGTTTGAATAGTGTTTAATGTTATTTCTTTGCCTGTGAGTTTATCGATTTGATTAGAAATTCTTGCAAATAATATTCATGGTGATAGCTTGAGAATCTGATTGCTAGATCATTGAACAATATCTTGTAAAAGATTTGATCGATCATTAGATTTCAAAGCATCTCTGTGGACTCTGCTTCCATGCACATAAAATTTCAGTGTGCTTTTGATTTTCATAAATGCTTAGTGTGTTAGTTGGAAAGAGCTTTTGTGGATAATATCCTTGTAAGAGGGTTGAAAACTCAGTCTAGCAACATGTTGTTTCTTTAGAACAGCTAGATAAATTAGATGATCTGAGTGTTAAGTTGTGAGAGGAAACATATTTCAATATCCTGTAAAGGATTGTTGTAGCCTATCATAGTAGACACTTAGTTAGGTAGATGAGATCCTTTTATGTCTATAGACTTTAGACACATGCCTCTAAGTTTACCTACCTTGGTTGATATTAAATCTAGTCTAATCTAGCACCCTAGTTTGGTCACTACAAGAAGGATGATTATCCAACACTTTTTCGGTTTTGTCCAGATAGGGAAAAAGGTGAATGGGGTGATTCCCTTCACATAACCTATAGGGAAACATAGCTTCACCATTTTTTCCATGAACTTTACCACCACTATTTGATGGTGTGTCACCAGAATGATCTCAAGAAGTTGATGACATAGGATGATGTGAACAAGAAGTCCATTCTTCTAAGTTGTGAGGAATATCAGGACAATTTCAAAGAAGATGGTCTCCCACACAAAGTTTGCATGAATATCGAACTTTGTGTGGCTTGATGGCTATTTGTCATCAAATGTTGCATTCAAAGTGATGGTTGCTTGGTTGTCCCTCTGCTGAATTTACTTGTTCTTCTTCTTCTTCCCTTTCTTCTTCTTCTTAGCCACTTGGTTACTAGTACCAATACTTTCATCAGGTGAAGAGGAAGAAGTGGAGGAAGAAACAACCGAGGAATAAGGTAAAGGGTGAACTTTTGGATCAACTAGAGGTTCATTTTGTCTAGTTGGAGGTGTACTCGCTTGCAGAGAAATCATGACATTTTGAACCAAGGAGGTTGAAAACAACCATACTGGCAAGCCAATGGTAAATCTGGGAAGGGATAATGTAGCCATATAAGGAACACCAATATTTCAAAAGGAGGAAAAGGACTAAGATTCCCATGAAAAGGAATCCCTTGATCAGTGGATTCTGGATTTGTCTCCATATGTTTCAACCTAAGATCAACTAAGGAGCGAGCATGGAGGATGTTAATCGCGGTCGATTAAATTTATTTTAATAAAAGTAATAGAACAAAAAAAAACATGGATAATCTAGGTAAAAAGTTTACCAAGCAATTGTGAATTTCAAAATAACTCCCTGTGAATCGAGAAGTACAGGCAAGAAATCTCCCCGAATGATGTGTTCGATGTATCACAGTTTACAAGGTGACCAACTTGGTTATTTAAGGATGGATAGAAACCTAGAGTTCTCCTCCCATATATACCCGAAGGTACATGGAGTCCCAATCCGTATAAGCATTGTCTAATGCAAAGCCACACAATGAGAGCATTACCATACACTTTACGTACTATAACACTGCCCTATATACCTGAAGGTACGTGGACGGACTATGATATACTCATGTACGTGGAATGAGGTTTGACACTCGGGATGTATTGCAAACAACTTAGTGATAGCTGATTTGTTTTGTGACGTCGAAATATGTCTCTAGCCTAGATCTCTAAATGTTTTTTTTTAGGTGAAAATGCTCCGTTAGCTAAATTTAAATAAATTATAAGTTGATCTTCTTTAGAATTTTCCTTTCAAGGTTCACCACATGATGTACGTTCGCAATTCATAAAATGCAACTAATATGATAAGCATTCTTTCCATTCAATTTAATAATGAAAATCCTTAGCTATCTAGGATAGAGCAATTAGATTTTTGGCAAAGAGCACATCTAATGCAATTTCCCTGTCTATTCCTTTCAAGCAGTCACAAACTACAATATGAATGATGCAAGTTTTTCTTTTCGAATTCCTTAATGTTATGATGAACAAAAATGAAACATGCACATATAGTCAAACAATATTTCATAAGGATGAAGACTTTTACGATAGTTCTAATTGAAGGGGAGAAGACTTTACAACACTTTCTTTCTAATGAAGATTAATCAACTATATTCTAACTTTGACTATAGAGTGATAATGATAAAGAAAAAATTAAATAAAAATTAATCAATCAAACCAAAGTAGGGCTAGCAAAGGAGATAAAAATTTGTTCTCTGAGACATGGCATTCGTTGATCAATTAGCGATCAATCAAATAGAGAAAAGTTGGCAAAAACACTTTTGAAATGTGGGAATTTTACCTAAGGTTGATTAGCGTAGGTCAAATAGGGCCTAACTATGTTGGAGCACTACGTCTCACTCAAGGGTGCTCTGCAGACCATTGTCCCCTAACCAAGCCTACGCTGATTTCTAAGAGGCCACTCAAGAGTCATCTAACCTCAGTTTTTGACCAAAATTCAACGCAAAAGAGATAAAATACAGTCAATGGACACACATAAAGTCTACAAACATGTATTAGGAGGTGAATAAGCTACTAGGAAAGAGGATTCATCCCCCACGGAGTCACCAATTTGTTTTGGAGAATTTAGCATCTACGGACAAATACTAATTCACTAGACAAGTAGTTGTGCCTAGAAAATCAGTTTAAAATGTTTTAGACTTTTCCTATAAGAAATAGATAAGAAGAGAGGATAGAAGGTGTACCTGCAGTTCCTCTTTCATCTCATCTGCCTTGTATTGATTCCATCACTCCTTCCCGTACTTAATCCGCGTGAAAAGTACCCTGTCAACACAACAAAAGACAAAAACTTATCAAAGCATACGATCCATTGAATATAAATGAAGGGAATCAAAATAAAATCATACATATAAGCATTACGAAAGAACAGAAAAAGGTTCAAACACTTTATTAGATAGAATACGAAAATGCAACCATCAATGTCTGATTCAAGTTCAATCCTCTAGCTTGGATCCCATCCACATCACATCATAAGAAAGAGAAGCTTGTGGCATCAAATCATTTGCTCTGAAGTCAAGTCTCATAGTAGCATTATATCCTTACAATTCAACATAATCTAGCCACCTATCCAGTCTCTGGTCACTTAGATGAGTTGTCAATTTATAGGAGGATGAAGGAGGTTTTTTCATAAATGGTGGCATTGAATGGCCTTCCATACTTAGAATTAATTCCATGGAGGGAGGGATGGGAGGATAGGATGCACCTTAACTCAGTCCTCATCCATTTTCGAGCTCATAGGAGTAGATAACCAAGGGAAGCTTCTATATGACACCAAGAGATAAGAATATCCCCAAAACCCAATTGAATTTTGCTCAAATTCACCAAGCACAACCTAAAGAGGGCTTAGGTGCTCTGTAGAGCACCCTGATAGTGTATCTACCTACACTATAGAGCACCCTAGTAGTGTATCTACCTTCACTGATCCCTATAGAGACGATTTATGGATGTCTTGGGTCATGAAACTTTCTAGGAAGGAGGCATTCAAAGGGGTGACTTGTTTAGGGCATGTAGCAACTGAAATTAGGGTTTTATGAGCCCTAAAACACGAATTTGAATGTTGGGATTTGATGTGCCAAAATGGATCTATGACAATGATAATAATTCTAGAATTTAATTCTAGATAAGCTTAATGGATGAGAGATAAACATCCATTAAGTTTCTTAGTTGGACTAAGATGCTAAGCTTGGAAAAACATAAGAGTGTTGTGGGAGAAAAAAGGTGAGCTTTTATAGAAAAGCCTAGGCAATGGTATAAGAAAATCCAAAAAAGTGCGACGCGGCTGAAGGAAACCTTATCATGAAAGAAAGGTATTAAATACATGTTAAAGGGATCAACAAGGGGGTTTTTGATGCCCTGGATGGGCAAGAGGTTCTAAACCCGAGGGAGAAGTAGAGGAAGCAATTCTTGGTAGCGTGGAAAACAAGTGTGAGAATTCCAAGTACTTGATTTGATGAGAACTAATTGTTGTCTTTGTAAGTATAAATTTTTTTATATGTAGTTGTGTGTTTAATTTTATCCAGTTCGTTTTGTTGAAGGTAGGAGTATTATTGTGCATATATATATTATGTTTAGAACAGTAATACAGTAGGGTGAAGTGAAGGTAGGTTTGGAATAGTCTTTATTGTTACTAAATGTTATGAATTGTAATGTGAAAATGAGCCAAAAGAAAAATAATTATTCATTTTTGACTTTATTCTCATAATGCAAGTATTCGTATTTATAAGCGATAAATCATAAAGAAAGGATTCAAAATTATTATTCATGAATTTTGATTATTTTGATGGAAAAAGAAATAGATCATGTGTGTGGAGAGGTATGGATTAGCCCTTCAGTCAATATTTTATTAATTTGTTTCAATTTATTGGAAAAGGATAATGAAAGACGATAATATGGAAACAATATTAGGTTGGATAGTTACCAAGGAACCATAATGACTTGCCCACACCATGTGTTTGGTAAATTAAATAGTTAAACCTAAAACGATTGTTTCCTTCATGAAAGCTACAAATAATAAAAACATTTTCACACCAAGTAGAAAAGGAGAGAAGCAAAGAGGGGGTTATGTGATAAAAATCTGGAACACCAACAGACGTCAAAACTATATTGTGTGAGGTAGTAATTCAATGAGAAACCATTACCAAGGGGATGGCTAACTCGTTAGCGTGTTTTTAATTAACCAGAATGAAATTTCCTACAACCTCGCCATGTGATAAAGTGGTGAGGTCATATAAAAGTAATATACAAGGAAAAAAACTAAACGTATACCATGGATTTTCACAGAACACCATAAACCGAGTGTATTCAGAACACAGGTAAAAATATATCAATTATAAGCCATTATAGAGAGAAGTTTCAAGATAAAATTGAAGGGGGAGAAAGCAAGAGTGAATACATAAAATGTGTATTTCAAAAGATATATTTTATAATTCCATTAAATAAAATACATACACTATATAGAAAAGGAAGTTGTGATAAAAATCTCATTCGAACTTGCAAAACTTAGAAATATCAGGAAGAATGTGTGGCACATCATGGTAAGGTATATTGTTAGTCCCTTGCCTAAACCTATTAATATGTGAAAATACAACGAATTTGATACCCATAGGAAGCTTGGTTCCTATTTTTTTGTCTATATGAGCAAACAAAGAAATTGAATTACGAATCAAACAAATTCAAAAAGAATTCATTCTGCCTATGATCCCATAACCTCTTCCAGAATTAGATGAAGGCAAAACCAACCTGAGTGAATAACAGAATGTTAGTAGGCCAAAGCCAGTGCTTACTGTTGGATTGACATCGAAGGGAGATGAAGATGCAGACATAAGAGTGACATTACTTGAAACCATGGTGACAAAAGAGAAATTTCATCAGAGAAATGATTAGCAGTTGCATGGAGAGAATGAAACTTTAGAAATTTCACAAGTTATGTCATGAAAATGGGTGCTTAACTAAAGCCTCTGTCCTTCCTCTAAGATTACAAAAAACCATCAGTGGTGATGGACACTAGTCCTTCAAGATGGGGTATAGCTGAAATATATTCAAGAGCATGTTATGAAACCAGCTCAAGAAAAGATAGAAAAGTTAGATCAATGCCTTAGAATTTAGCCTCTTTGAGGGGGCAACCTCCTTTACATTACATAAATGAACAATTCTTGGATGATACAAATGACAAAACCTCCTTTCTATATATAGGAGTCTAAGGAGTCACAATATAACCTAGCCTACCTAACAATAATAATATAAGCCACAAAAATAACACTAGAGGGATTCTATGGAGCACAATAATAACAATATGGGGACAATAGGGGCACAACAATATTAATAAGGGGTACAACTACCATAGTAATGGGGTAATCACTAGTATTATAGGGACCCAACATGCCCCTTTCCTTCAAAAAAAGTGTTGTCCTCAACGCTTGAGCAGTTCTGGATACTTCTGTATAAAATTCTCATCCTCCCATGTGGAATCTTCAGCGGATAAGTTCTTCCACTTGATAAGATACTCTGAATTGATCGATTTCGTAGTTGTCAAGTTCTTGTTTCTGTGACTGCTTCCGGTTCCAATATAATTTTTCCTTCCTCGTCAAGTTCTGGCAATATTGTTTGAACTGGGAGCTTGTCCCCTATAACCTTCTTTAAACATGAAACATGGAAAACTGGGTGCAATCGAGAAGCTGCAGGAAGCTCCAATTTGTATGCCATAGTACCAATCTTTTGCAACACATTGTACGGAACATAATACTTTGGTGATAATTGATTATCCTTCTTAGCTTGCTTGAGGACATTTGCTTATATGGTTGTAGCCGTAGGAATACCCAATCACCTACATCAAAACTTCTTTCGCTGCGATGTTGATTGCCTGTTGTTTCATTCTATTCTGTGCCAACACGAGTTATCCTTTAAGAGTTGGAGGACTTGTTGTTGATGTTAGATGTGATGTTCCACTGCCTGAACCTTAGAATTTTCTCTTAAATATGATGTGATGGATGGTGGCTGATACCCATAAAGTGCCATAAATGGGGTCATTTTTGTTGCTGTATGGAAGGAAGTGTTATACCACCATTCAACCAGAGGCAACCATTTGACCCATTGTGTCTATTTATCAGATACAAAGCAACGAAGATATCCTTCCAAACATTTGTTTACTATCTCAGTTTGCCCATCAGATTGAGGATGATAAGATGAGCTATGAGCTAACTGAGTACCAAGACAAGAAAATAATTCTGTCCAAAAATTTCAATGAAAATGGGATCTCTATCACTTACAATAATCTTTGGGTTTCCATGTAGCTTTTGAATTGTTTCCATAAATGCAGTAGAAACTGTACTGGCTTTAAATGGATGTGATAATGCACAAAAGTGTGCATACTTGGTAAGTCTGTCAACTACCACCATGATGAAACTCTTTCCCTCAGACTTGGGTAAACCTGTGATAAAATCCATTGAAACCTCCTCCCAACGTTGGCTTGGAATGGATAAAGGTTGTAATAGACCCTGGTGTCTTAATTGTTTCAACTTTATTTTGTTGGTTCCACACCACAAACTTTTGAATATCTGATTTAAGGCCATCCCAAAAAAAATTCCTTCTTAACCCTGTGGTAAGTTTTTAAAAATCCTGAGTGCCCTCCTAAGGGAGAAGTGTGCAATTCCATAAGAATCTTTTGTTTTAGTTGGGAATTCTTATAGAGGTATATGCGATCTTTGTACCATAATGAATCATTTTGCCAGCTAAATGTATTAGACGTACTGGAATCTTGTTGTAATTTTCGAATAAGTGCCCACACTTCTTCA
>APFE031521916.1:0-83510 GCA_000404065.3 Pinus taeda | reverse complement strand
TAAAAATAAATTATATTTAAATTCTCACTAACATTTTTCAGTTAATTTTGTGGACTATGATTGATTATTTTACAATAAGATGTGTAATTAATTTTTTTCTAAGATAAAGTTGACCCATAACTTTTTTATACATGGTTAATCAAGTAAATGTGTGTATTGATAAGGCATTCTTAGTATTGCAATATTTTTTGTTGTTATATTTATGAAGCCTTCAACTATATCAATCTACACTAATATTTTTTTAATGTCGAATTATATATATATATATATAATATAATATGGAAGATCACATATTATTGTTCTAAGTTTTACCAGCACTAACATTCATGTTATTGTGTTGACAATCAATGTAGTTGATGGCTATAAAATAATAAATTTAGCGTCTATAAATCGTCATCCAACCCCAATTACATAGAATTATAAACTGCCATATATATTTTAATAAAAAAATTTAATCAATTTTAATTATAGTTTTTTAACAATATATTTATTTTAACGTAATTAACTTATTGAGAAACATTAAAATGTAAATCGATTTATATATTAAATCAATAATGTTCATAAATACATTTAAATACAGAGGAGAATAGGACAAATTACAAAACAACACCCATGAAAAATTCGACAAACATAATTTGTTTTCAATAAAAAAATATTCCAAAATTTAACATCTTAATCAACCTAAATTAAATTATTATTAATAATTTTCAAATATCTCCAAACATTTGGTTTCATGGACATTTCATCTCTATGTAAACCACCCCTTCAGTTTCTTTCTTACAACACTTCTCGACCTGAAATGGAAAATAAGTAGGAGACCCAATCGGAGGCCAACAAGGATACCCTAATCTTCCAACTCCATGTTGATGATTCTATCCAGCAAGCACCCTGAATTTCAATCCATGAAGCTTGGTAAGTACCCTAAATATGTTTTCTAATGTTGTTATTTATGATCCTTCTATCTTTCAGTGCTCTACATTGCAGCTATCCTTTGTTTTTAACATTAGGTATTTGGTGTATTTTCACTTGATGTGTGATTAAGGGCTATCTTTATGTCAAAGGCTGATTCCCTGAATATTTGGGAATCAGATGGACATGGACACGGTCAATTTTTTGACCACGTCCACGTTCGTCTCATTCATGAGTATTATGAGAATCAACATTTGACTTAAGCTTAAGGTTGATGAAAGGATGATGAAAAGTGTAAAAAAATTTCACAGATTACATTTAGGATTGGGGTATTGGAAATGAAGGCCTTAGTCATAGATTTTCTTGAAAGTTTCCAGTTATGATACGGTAGCTGCATAATTTGTTTCCTTTGTTGTATGATATCCATTTAAGCTATCTTAAAAATGGAAGATAAGATGAAATAATGGAATATTATTTTGGTTTTTTTCAAAGTGTTGTTTTCCTTCTACGTGATTGAAATGGATGGGAAGTCCTTGATTTCATATTACTTTACCTTCTAGAACATCTAAGAAATGAAGCATTAGGATTAAGGGTTGTCCAAGAAGAGGGAAAGAAAATCCTAGGAATTTTCTTACTCAATTTTGCATCAACCTATTCTTTTTTCTTCTCATTTTTTCACCTGTTACCTAAATTTTTTGTTAGCTGTTAACTCGAGAAGCTCGAGGCAGAAAGCAAACTCTGTGCTTATTACGAACTACATTCTCAAGGTATCAACATAACGTTTTGAAGTTTCCTTGACATGCATACACAATAACAGGTATTCCTTCAGATGTTGCAGTAAGGAAGTCAAGTTTATGGATTTCTTTTTAATTATTCCGACAATTATACACTATTCACACACTCATTTTATTCTATTTTATTAATTCTTGTAATTGTTAACACCAAGGAAAGAAAAAAAGTCCTAAGCTGAATATAAATTTAAGAACTATAGGAAAATACAAGATCCTTTTTCGTATACTTTAATAGTTGCTCGTTGGACTAATTTTTACTAGTGAGCTCTACATAAATTAGAAATATTTTATCTATAAAACTAGAAGACCCAAATACGTATATGGATATGGATGATAATGCATCAGAGTCTAAGAAGCCAGTGAGGAAATCATTGTCTCAAAGAATAAGGTGACTGGACTGGATGAAGCAACAAAGATGCCCAAAGCATTAAAAAGCTAGAAGAGAGTGGGAATTCTTAGGAGATATGTGATAGGTGCATCTCTCCTTCAAGTGGTCAACCGAAATATTCAGAGCCCATTAAATGAGAAATATTTGAACTATACCTGAATATAGATAAAGATGAAAATGCCTTAGAGTCTGGGAGGCCAATGAGGAAACGAATGTGTCAAACTACTTTGGTAGCCCAGTTTCAAGAAATCAACGAGGTTGGAGTGGATGGAACAAAAAAGGTTTCCAAAACATTAAAAGAGAGTCAGAAGAGTGGGAATTATGAGGAGAAAGGTAACAAGTAACAACTTGAAGTCTTTGTCAAGTGATTGTCCAAAATGTTCATCGCCCTCCAAAGTAGAGGAGGAATATCAAGCATTGCAGCGTGGTTATTTGATTCTATAGGAGGAATGCAACTCTCTTGACGAACAAGGTGATAGATGTAGAAAGGGACATCAAAATGAAGGAAGCAAAGAAATACACACTTTTGGATAAGAGAAAAAAAATCTTGACTTCCATCACCATTATTTTAAGGGTGCTTTTCCTTCCGACACATTTCCGTCTTGCCGACTGCAATCTATGATCATTCGCAACAAAACAATGTTCATGTTTTCAGCCATTGCAGCCTCCATATTCGTTTGGCCACTGTAGTTGGGAGGACGCCATTCATAGATGGCCTTCTGTCCAATGTCATCTAATCGATGTACGGACACATTATCCCAAACATTCTCCAATTCCCACACAAATCTGTTCTCTGTTTCAATCCTTCTAAACACCACACTACATACAAAGTGTTGTTGCTGAACATCGCTTGCATTTAATTCCATCGATGCCAATTGTTCATCTGAAACCACGTAACTTTCCCATATCGTCTCGTTCCCGCTCACCTGACCACTAATTCTCTGAAAGATTTCTTTCACAATTTTGGTATAATCAGTATATCTTCCATTTCTTGATTCGTCCATCCTGTTTCTTTCTGAAAGATATGTCGCAGAAGTTTCTGAATGTACCACAGAGAAACTGTGAAGATGATACCGCGATCACACAACTTTCCTCGGATCACCTCAGATATTGATCCCTAAGGGGGTTTATAAACTTTTCATATCATTTTAAAGTTAATATACTTACCATGACATTATTTATGGCAAGCCGACACAAAAAAGGGTTGCGTTTTTCTTTTTAATTTGGAAAAATGTTATGTTTTATTTCACCTTCTAAAAGCATACACAATTATATTTTTCTACCTGTTTTTTATTTATTTATATTCTTCTATTCAAAGCTTTATCATCAATTTAGGGAAGAACTTTTGATTAAGTGCAGGGAAGATCATAAATATGATTTTTTTTTTTACTCCAGTACTTCATTAAAAAAGATAGTAATATTGTAAAATGTTTCATTTTTTAATTTTTTTCAGTTAATGTTAATCAAAAATTTAGTTCGGCATAAAACATCAATTTTCATATTTTTTTCTTAGGATATATGGTCTTCGAAAAACACAATCAAATATTTGACTTCATCCTAACACAAAGTTTAATAACAGTTTTTGATGCATTTATCTGTCATTCATTCATTTTATGACAATATTATTTATAAATTCTTAGTTTTTTGTTCATTTCTCATGGACAATACTAATTCAAATGTCATCAATTTTGCACAATTACTTGATCCCTATCCCATTCTTGTCCTAAAATTGATGGACTGATTATATCTAAAAGATACAACCCTCTCTCTCCACATATTCGAGAACCCATTGTGATGACCTATCAAAAAAATTGTAGGGAAGGGTCTTATCAATTAGTATTTTAGCCGCTACCCTCAAACAGATTTTCTCTTTACAATGTATGAAATTTCTTTATATGTTAAGGTCACTGGATACAAAGTTTACTTAATAAATTACTTTTATTTAAAAAATGAAAGCTAAGTGAACATCCTTATCACCCATGCAACTGTTAATGGAACAACATTAGAATTATTTCTTCGTATATTCCCTTCCCTGCTCAATTCCTAGATATCTTGAACCCATTGGCTGCAAAATTTATTCGAAAAAATGTGATTTTATTTATAAATTGAAAGCTTCATGGTCATCCATATCACTGATGCCAATGTTAAAGGAAGCGCCTTAAACTTGTTTGTTTTTGTACTCAATTCCTAAAAGTTACATCGATAAAATCCACTAGAAAATTAATTTTTAATCTTGTTATGGCCTCCACTTCAAACACACTTATTTAAACATTGAAAATGCATGAAAAAATTACCATTTTTCTTTTGAATGAGTCTATAATGAGCACATGTGTGATGTTCCTCCGAATTCCTCTTCTATAATTTTTCCCAAGTTAATACTTTGTTCATTAATAAACACTACATAAATAAATATTCTTTATGACATTTCAAATTCCAATGATAGTACTACCACCACTAAAGTTATAACCTTCATTCTTTTATGCTTAAAAAAATATATCGAACCTTGGACATGTAAATGCCCAAAGGCTAAAAATATCATTCGAGTTCATCTTGATTTTCCTAAGTTCAAACATGATTCTCTTCTAAACATGATCAAAAAACATTTTATGAAACTACTACATTGCCTATTAAGCATATCTCGTCAATCATAAGTCATTCTTGCCTCCACATTTAAATTGTAGGTGGCTTTAGAATGTTGGAAAGCATGCAAAAACCTATTTTCCTTAGTTATTGGATTAGTTTTGGTTCGATTAGGTAATATTTTCTACTCCTAACCCATGCATCCTCCCTTACCTGAACAAAAGTCACCACACCTACCTTCCAAGCTAGAGCCTACCTTGCCTCCCCCCATCAAAGGAAAATCCTTCAAAATTGTCTCCCACATCACTAAAATATTATGTTGAGATTGTCAATAGCACTTATCCAATATTCCATCGAATATGGATAAATATTTTTTTGAATCACTAGTTAACACCACAATTCTTCACCTTGAAAAATCCACCAAACACTCTTCACTCCAAAAGATTTTGAGAAATGGGAAATACTCTCAAGGTACCATCCTCCCAACTTTGTTATAGCTAAATTCTCCCATTTTACCCATGAAGTCACCTTTTTTGGGTTGATCTGTAAGGGTTTATATACTTCTAATATCATTTTAAAGTTAATATACTTGCCATGGTGTTATTTTTGGCAGATTGACAAGAAAAATGGATTTTTTTTTTTTGTTTTTTGCAAAATCTTCCAATTTTATTTTCCTTGTAAAATTGTAAACAATATATTTTTCAACATGTTTTTTTTTAATAATTTTTTTATTCAAAGATTTATCATCAATTTTAAGAATCTCATACATTCAAAATAAAAATTAAGAAACTAAAATGTATATTCATAATTGAAATATAACTCTAATATTTAAAAATAAAATAAATAGTATAATCATAATTCGTAAAGAATAAGTTTTGATTAAGTGTAAGAAAGATCCCAAAGAAGATATATTTCCTTCTCACCACTACATCGCGAAAAAAATAAGAAAATAGCAACATTCCAAAATGTTTCACTTTTTACTTTTTGTATTTAATGTTCATCAAAAATCTAGTTTTGCATAAAATGTTAGCTTTTATATTTCTCTTCTTGCACATTGGACATATGATGTTTGAAAAATACAATCAAATGTTTGAGTTTATCCAAGAAATAATTTATTAACACTTTGTGACATATTTGTTTATCATTCACTTATTTTATGATAATATGACCTATTAGCACAACCACATTAATATATGTGTTTGATATATGCCGATAAGCGTCAATGGATATATATTTAATATTAATATTGATATTAATAAATATATAAATATAAGAATAATAATTATTATATTAAAAATTATTATTATCATTATACTATAAATACGATAATAATTATAACAAATTAGAATTTTTAACATATTTATATGATAATATTATTGATATTATCAATAATATAATACATCTTGATATGAGGGAAAATTTTAAGGATGGAGAATTATGTTGAAGTTTAATAACATTAACGAATCTCATTAGTCCCTAATATGAAAACTATAAAATGTTTATTGTTGTATTTGTAAAATTATTTAAATTTATAATGATTTTATATATACTCTCTATATAGTAATGGCCATTTTTAAGATAAAATAATTTAAGATTGTAAAATTTGGGTCAATCACTTTTTATAAAAAATGGAAATTGATGAATATTTTTTTCTCGAAAAATCATGGAAAATTAGCCCACCTACGAATATTAGCCCCTAAAATTTTATATGCTTGACATTATTAGCCAAAGGGATTATTAATGTTCTAAACCCAAAGTATTATAAATCCGAGGAAATAATATTAAACACAAAGGATTAATATTATATAGCCAAGGGATTATTATTATAAACCCAAGGCATAAAAGGTGTCTTTTTAACTCCTAATTATCTTCACATTAGTTATCAATCCAGGAAAGATTTTATATTTCAAGAGTGTACACAGTTTGTGTGGCTATTTACTCAAGGTTAATGTTTCTAAATTGCAGTATAGTACTTTCAAATACAAGCGTAAATGGATGCTTTAAATAAAGCTCACTTGCAATTAAAGGAAACTCAATGCTCTAAAACTAAATTATTGATTCGGCAAAGTAACAACAATTATCAGTCAAGGATACAGTAGTAATAACTCATTCCTTGTTTAACTGATGTAAACTAAATGAAGCATAAATAAGATCCTCAATCTAAGAGCTTTGACAGTAATAGCCAATGTTCTTTACAGTTGTTGATCTCACACACCACACTAAATTACCAGTTGGAAATGGAAATGAATTAAATCGATAATGCTACTACATCTTATCGAAATGACATAATTATGCTCACTATAATAATGCTAAAAGGAAATACTAAATGAATGCAGAAAGTAAATGAGCAGAAACACTATATAATGGAAATTAACTGGAAAACTTATGTAACTGTAATGAACAAAAAATTTAAGTTACTGAAATGAATAGCGAAGCTCTGTATGTAAAATGAACAACACAACAATATACTTGCAAAAAGCAGTGATCTTGTTATGAGGGGAATGAACAACAATGCAATTCAATTACAACATATAAAATCGATCAGTTAATTAAGTCTAGAAATGTGAAATAGTAAATCGATGTGATTACAATAGATAGAAATGAAACCAAACTATCACACGGTAGAAATTGTGAAGGAATGATACAAAAGAACAACAAGTGAATCCACCAGGGCTGGGCCCTTAGCCACTAGTGAACACCATTGGATTAATTTAGTATGAAAGAAGGAACAACAACAATATTATATATTAATCATATGCAAAATGGTTACAGGCAGTTCGTACTCTATTTCAACAACGAGAGTTGATGATCAAAGTAAAAATACAAAAGTAATTTCTGAATAATCCCCCATTCTTTACAAGCGTTGTCCCTTTTATAATGGCCAAGTGAATAAAATAGTAATAACGGATAGAATAGTAATAGTGATCCCTCAAGATCAAGAGATCCACTCAATCTTCCATATTCAGTTAGCTCTTTGTCTTTTGCGCTGATGTTGTGATCTTCTCTGTCCTTATCCATAACTACACGCTCCATCCTTGGCTTGGTGCCTATGCGCTACTTCCTGCTGAAGGAACAACAATTACTCTGATTTGTCTTTTTCCTTCTATTAGGTAGGGAATGGTAGTTTTCTATTTCATCTCTTTCTTACATGAGAAAAGACAATAATTAGGTAAAATGTAATAATAAATAGTTCCCTAGTTTTTACTATAATGCTTTAATAGATGAGTATCTTTTAGAACATAAAGAGGATATAATTAAAGGAAAGGTTGATGAAATAAATGGAAAATTCATACCTTTTTCATAGCTGACCACTCCCCTGCTTACCCTTTTTCATGCCCTCATGAAAACCATGTAGTTTTCATGCAAAGAAGTCAAAGAATAGGCTGGAGAAGGGATGTGATGAGGTGGTCTAAAACCATGATTTTTAACAAAAGTTTCAAAAATGTACCCTGGCCCCTGTCTGTCCTTCAGGTAATTCATATATAGCTTTATAGTCTTTTGCAGGATACCAGCCAATAGGACTACGAAATCTACAGCCTAACCAATATGGAACTTCCCTCAAGATGAAGTTGCTATAAGTAACAAAGCAATCTGTGGCCAATTTAAAGTTTTTGTAATTGAATGGTTCTTTGTCCTGCACATTATGATTGGAAGTTTTCCATCTGAATTTAGTTGCTACCAAGGAACTGTCTTTGATTGAGAATAAATACTCTACCCCTTCCTGGAAAATTCTTTTGTGGATGGGTTCCAAGGTCTTGATTACTCCTTTCTTTTGCATTAGACTCTTATGTTTGGTCAGCAGTTGTAATGGGTTTTTCGGTTCACCCCTGACCCAAAGGTCCAACCCATTTTCTTGCCTCTGGAAAGTGTTATGGGCGTTGAACCACTTCAACTGGTTAACAACAAATGAAATGAATGCTTGAAACTATATATCACCCACAAAAGGGCTGGGATTCTTCTCCATTTCTTCTTCCAATAAAAAATTATGCAAATAAAACTCACAAAGTAATTGTTGAACTTTCACTCCATGGTGTTTACAACAATTTATGAAATCCTCAACAGTTTTTAATTCTATGGGTTTCCCTGCCCTAACAGCGATAATTGTTAACTGTAATACCTTTCTACCAAAAGTAAAGCATATTTCTTAGCAGGGGACCTACATGCTAAAACATTTGTGTAAAGGGAACAGAGAGTATCCATCTGACACATGACTACTTCCAATCTAATCTTTATCTTTTTAGTTCGTTCTTTTTCCCTCTAAAATTTCTCGAAGGCCTCGCTTTCCGACGCATTGATATTCCGTAACTGCCTCTGTAATTCTTGGTACCTTTGTTGTGGAATCGTTTATTCCTCAAGCCTTTCTATAGTCAGCTGAGCCTGTACTAGCTTCTCTTGAAGATTAGTTATGCCAGGATCATTGCTTATCAAAACACGTTTGCCTTGGATATTTGTTTGGGTGTCCACACTGTTGGAGTGTATTGCCTACATTTGAACAACTATATTGTATAAATGTGCAGTCTTTGTTTGGACAGTCGCTTCTATAACGATTTCATGTTGTTCCTTATCATTTTAAATGAGTATGGGCTCGGTTTGAGTCATCGTAGCCCTTGTATAATGGAATTCAGTTTGAATGGCTGCATTCATCATTTTAGGGGTTCTTCTTGCAATTTTTCATCTTTTTAATATTATTATCTCTTGTCTAAGTCTTTTCAAAAAGCTCTATAGCTTCTGTTGTTCCTTTCGCAACCTCTTAATTTTTCTTTTCTTCTTCTTTGTAGGAACAACTATTTCATTAGTTGTTTCTTCTCTTACTAAGCTTGGTTACTCAGTTGGGTTTTGTTCTCTAAGTGTTGTGTCTTTGCCCTAATTTGTTTCCACTTCCTCTATTTGGCCCACATCTTCTGTGTTTACATCAACCTGGCTAGGTTCTTCTGGAGAGGTAACCCTAGTTTGTTCTGTCTTTTCTTGAGCGATTTCTGCCCTTGTTTCTACTTAACCAACTATTTCTCCTGATATAGTCTTATTATGGGCAGTGTTTTCTTCTGATTGTTCTCCTTCAACATTGAGGTTGAATGGACTTTCGGGCTAAATGTATTCACCCATATTGGCCAAAATCTGGGC
Organism: Pinus taeda; assembly: GCA_000404065.3. Lineage (NCBI taxonomy): Eukaryota > Viridiplantae > Streptophyta > Pinopsida > Pinales > Pinaceae > Pinus > Pinus taeda. The sequence goes on along the minus strand of APFE031521916.1, from coordinate 73,721 downwards.
CAATTCCTCCTCATATAATGTTCCTTGCGGTGGACTTGTGCTGGGAGTTAGGGGAAGTTCTACTTCATCCCTCTCTTCTTCACTAGTATGCTTTGTTTCCTCTTCAAGTTTTGATTCTTGGCTTTCTCTTCCTTCTGGCTATGAGGGCTCATCTTCAGGGCTAGGTAATTCTAAGGGTTAGCTACTGATACCCTGGAGGTTTTTCAGCTATTCCCATGCTTGTTATCAGTCTCTATATTTTTGTGGTCTGATTACTATTTTGGTGGTCCTTTTTCTTTTTGGGGCAGGTAATGCTAACCCCCCCATCTATAGAAAACACTAATTCTTCCCAACTGGTTTGCTACTGGGAAGGATTGTAGCTTACTATCAGTTGAATTAGACAATGATGACTTACAACTGTATCTATATGCCATGATTTCTTTATGCTTTGAGTAGCATCATGCAACAAAAAATTCAAATATGCAGGTAATTTTACAAAACATTTATGTTTTAAAACTGCTAGTAATTTAAGGTGGTGCGGTCTTACCACATCCTTTCTTCCATCACATGTAATGTAGCTGTGAACTACTCTAGTCAACTCTATCACCACTACATCGTGAAAAAAATAAGAAAATAACAACATTCCAAAATGTTTCACTTTTTACTTTTTGTATTTAATGTTCATCAAAGATCTAGTTTTGCATAAAATGTTAGCTTTCATATTTCTCTTCTTGCACATTGGACATATGATGTTTGAAAAATACAATCAAATGTTTGAGTTTATCCAAGAAATAATCTATTAACACTTTGTGACATATTTGTTTATCATTCACTTATTTTATGATAATATGACCTATTAGCACAACCACATTAATATATGTGTTTGATATATGCCGATAAGCGTCAATGGATATATATTTAATATTAATATTGATATTAATAAATATATAAATATAAGAATAATAATTATTATATTAAAAATTATTATTATCATTATACTATAAATACGATAATAATTATAACAAATTAGAATTGATACAATATATAATATGATAATATTATGATATTATCAATAATATAATACATCTTGATATGAGGGAAAATTTTAAGGATGGAGAATTATGTTGAAGTTTAATAACATTAACGAATCTCATTAGTCCCTAATATGAAAACTATAAAATGTTTATTGTTGTATTTGTAAAATTATTTAAATTTATAATGATTTTATATATACTCTCTATATAGTAATGGCCATTTTTAAGATAAAATAATTTAAGATTGTAAAATTTGGGTCAATCACTTTTTATAAAAAATGGAAATTGATGAATATTTTTTTCTCGAAAAATCATGGAAAATTAGCCCACCTACGAATATTAGCCCCTAAAATTTTATATGCTTGACATTATTAGCCAAAGGGATGATTAATGTTCTAAACCCAAGGTATTATAAATCCGAGGAAATAATATTAAACACAAAGGATTAATATTATATAGCCAAGGGATTATTATTATAAACCCAAGGCATAAAAGGTGTCTTTTTAACTCCTAATTATCTTCACATTAGTTATCAATCCAGGAAAGATTTTATATTTCAAGAGTGTACACAGTTTGTGTGGCTATTTACTCAAGGTTAATGTTTCTAAATTGCAGTATAGTACTTTCAAATACAAGCGTAAATGGATGCTTTAAATAAAGCTCACTTGCGATTAAAGGAAACTCAATGCTCTAAAACTAAATTATTGATTCGGCAAAGTAACAACAATTATCAGTCAAGGATACAGTAGTAATAACTCATTCCTTGTTTAACTGATGTAAACTAAATGAAGCATAAATAAGATCCTCAATCTAAGAGCTTTGACAGTAATAGCCAATGTTCTTTACAGTTGTTGATCTCACACACCACACTAAATTACCAGTTGGAAATGGAAATGAATTAAATCAATAATGCTACTACATCTTATCGAAATGACATAATTATGCTCACTATAATAATGCTAAAAGGAAATACTAAATGAATGCAGAAAGTAAATGAGCAGAAACACTATATAATGGAAATTAACTGGAAAACTTATGTAACTGTAATGAACAAAAAATTTAAGTTACTGAAATGAATAGCGAAGCTCTGTATGTAAAATGAACAACACAACAATATACTTGCAAAAAGCAGTGATCTTGTTATGAGGGGAATGAACAACAATGCAATTCAATTACAACATATAAAATCGATCAGTTAATTAAGTCTAGAAATGTGAAATAGTAAATCGATGTGATTACAATAGATAGAAATGAAACCAAACTATCACACGGTAGAAATTGTGAAGGAATGATACAAAAGAACAACAAGTGAATCCACCAGGGCCGGGCCCTTAGCCACTAGTGAACACCATTGGATTAATTTAGTATGAAAGAAGGAACAACAACAATATTATATATTAATCATATGCAAAATGGTTACAGGCAGTTCGTACTCTATTTCAACAACGAGAGTTGATGATCAAAGTAAAAATACAAAAGTAATTTCTGAATAATCCCCCATTCTTTACAAGCGTTGTCCCTTTTATAATGGCCAAGTGAATAAAATAGTAATAACGGATAGAATAGTAATAGTGATCCCTCAAGATCAAGAGATCCACTCAATCTTCCATATTCAGTTAGCTCTTTGTCTTTTGCGCTGATGTTGTGATCTTCTCTATCCTTATCCATAACTACATGCTCCATCCTTGGCTTGGTGCCTATGCGCTACTTCCTGCTGAAGGAACAACAATTACTCTGATTTGTCTTTTTCCTTCTATTAGGTAGGGAATGGTAGTTTTCTATTTCATCTCTTTCTTACATGAGAAAAGACAATAATTAGGTAAAATGTAATAATAAATAGTTCCCTAGTTTTTACTATAATGCTTTAATAGATGAGTATCTTTTAGAACATAAAGAGGATATAATTAAAGGAAAGGTTGATGAAATAAATGGAAAATTCATACCTTTTTCATAGCTGACCACTCCCCTGCTTACCCTTTTTCATGCCCTCATGAAAACCATGTAGTTTTCATGCAAAGAAGTCAAAGAATAGGCTGGAGAAGGGATGTGATGAGGTGGTCTAAAACCATGATTTTTAACAAAAGTTTCAAAAATGTACCCTGGCCCCTGTCTGTCCTTCAGGTAATTCATATATAGCTTTATAGTCTTTTGCAGGATACCAGCCAATAGGACTACGAAATCTACAGCCTAACCAATATGGAACTTCCCTCAAGATGAAGTTGCTATAAGTAACAAAGCAATCTGTGGCCAATTTAAAGTTTTTGTAATTGAATGGTTCTTTGTCCTGCACATTATGATTGGAAGTTTTCCATCTGAATTTAGTTGCTACCAAGGAACTGTCTTTGATTGAGAATAAATACTCTACCCCTTCCTGGAAAATTCTTTTGTGGATGGGTTCCAAGGTCTTGATTACTCCTTTCTTTTGCATTAGACTCTTATGTTTGGTCAGCAGTTGTAATGGGTTTTTCGGTTCACCCTGACCCAAAGGTCCAACCCATTTTCTTGCCTCTGGAAAGTGTTATGGGCATTGAACCACTTCAACTGGTTAACAACAAATGAAATGAATGCTTGAAACTATATATCACCCACAAAAGGGCTGGGATTCTTCTCCATTTCTTCTTCCAATACAAAATTATGCAAATAAAACTCACAAAGTAATCGTTGAACTTTCACTCCATGGTGTTTACAACAATTTATGAAATCCTCAACAGTTTTTAATTCTATGGGTTTCCCTGCCCTAACAACGATAATTGTTAACTGTAATACCTTTCTACCAAAAATAAAGCATATTTCTTAGCAGGGGACCTACATGCTAAAACATTTGTGTAAAGGGAACAGAGAGTATCCATCTGACACATGACTACTTCCAATCTACTCTTTATCTTTTTAGTTCGTTCTTTTTCCCTCTAAAATTTCTCAAAGGCCTCGCTTTCCGACGCATTGATATTCCGTAACTGCCTCTGTAATTCTTGGTACCTTTGTTGTGGAATCGTTTATTCCTCAAGCCTTTCTATAGTCAGCTGAGCCTGTACTAGCTTCTCTTGAAGATTAGTTATGCCAGGATCATTGCTTATCAAAACATGTTTGGCTTGGATATTTGTTTGGGTGTCCACACTGTTGGACTGCATTGCCTCCATTTGAACAACTATATTGTATAAATGTGCAGTCTTTGTTTGGACAGTCGCTTCTATAACGGTTTCATGTTGTTCCTTATCGTTTTGAATGAGTATGGGCTCGGTTTGAGTCATCGTAGCCCTTGTATAATGGAATTCAGTTTGAATGGCTGCATTCATCATTTTAGGGGTTCTTCTTGCAATTTTTCATCTTTTTAATATTATTATCTCTTGTCTAAGTCTTTTCAAAAAGCTCTATAGCTTCTGTTGTTCCTTTCGCAACCTCTTAATTTTTCTTTTCTTCTTCTTTGTAGGAACAACTATTTCATTAGTTGTTTCTTCTCTTACTAAGCTTGGTTACTCAGTTGGGTTTTGTTCTCTAAGTGTTGTGTCTTTGCCCTAATTTGTTTCCACTTCCTCTATTTGGCCCACATCTTCTGTGTTTACATGGACCTGGCTAGGTTCTTCTGGAGAGGTAACCCTAGTTTGGTCTGTCTTTTCTTGAGCGGTTTCTGCCCTTGTTTCTACTTAACCAACTATTTCTCCTGATATAGTCCTATTATGGGCAGTGTTTTCTTCTGATTGTTCTCCTTCAACATTGAGGTTGAATGGACTTTCGGGCTAAATGTATTCACCCATATTGGCCAAAATCTGGGCCAATTCCTCCTCATATAATGTTCCTTGCGGTGGACTTGTGCTGGGAGTTAAGGGAAGTTCTACTTCATCCTTCTCTTCTTCACTAGTATGCTTTGTTTCCTCTTCAAGTTTTGATTCTTGGTTTTCTCTTCCTTCTGGCTACGAGGGCTCATCTTCAGGGCTAGGTAATTCTAAGGGTTAGCTACTGATACCCTGGAGGTTTTTCAGCTATTCCCATGCTTGTCATCAGTCTCTATATTTTTGTGGTCTGATTACTATTTTGGTGGTCCTTTTTCTTTTTGGGGCAGGTAATGCTAACCCCCCCATCTATAGAAAACACTAATTCTTCCCAACTGATTTGCTACTGGGAAAGATTGTAGCTTACTATCAATCGAATTAGACAATGATGACTTACAACCGTATCTATATGCCATGATTTCTTTATGCTTTGAGTAGCATCATGCAACAAAAAATTCAAATATGCAGGTAAGTTTACAAAACATTTATGTTTTAAAACTGCTAGTAATTTAAGGTGGCGCGGTCATACCACATCCTTTCTTCCATCACATGTAATGTAGCTGTGAACTACTCTAGCCAACTCTATCCATGGTTCTCCCAAAGATGAAGGCGGGACTCCTTTACCTTTGATAATCAGCTTCTGTCCCTCATCCCAAAAGATGGCCATGGCATCTTGAAGCCTCAATTTTTTATGTGTCCATATAGGTCTAGCTAGTGGTCGTCCAGATACCTCGGCTATTACTATATCTGTCATTGTTATTCATCTTCCTCTTACTACAGAATTATCATCCTGCAATTTTTTTAAAAATTCAATAGCCACGATTTCATTGGGTTGCTGCAGTCGCGTAAAATATGTGACCCATCCAGCCCTTACTAGAATTTCTCGTGTGGCATCGGAAACTGCTAATGTCTGTGGCTCGCTGCGTATTGATCATCCTCCCATTTTTTCTAAATTTTGTGCACTGTTATTTTTACACATCAATGCATAGAGGAAACAATGGAACAACAAACTGTAAATATCAGATAATACCTTTTTAATAACATAGATACAATTAAAGTTTTCTATTATGGGATATCATGCAGCCTAGTACAGCCAAATAAAGCACTGACACATAAGAAAAAGTGTTTTGGAAGTCACCCGCGCCCCCCTGAAAAATGATAGGTCACCCTCGATCGATTAAATGTAAGGACGACGTACTGATAACAATCGTACAGTGGTAAAAATGGTAAGCTATACATACTTTATGACAAGGTCACAAAAAATATCAAGTTGCTGAAATTGATGCATATCATGAGAATTACGAATAAATATAGAGATGCCATGGAGTAATTTTAAAAGGGGAAAGGAGATGTGACGTGGGTAAAATTCTATGCAGTCATTTATTCCACTTAACACGTTATGATTGACTTTTTAAACGATTTCCATTCATAAAAGTTCAAAAGGAATTGGGAACATGATCTCTTTTGAAATAAAGAAATAATAAAAGTGCTATAATTACTATTGATGTTGAAAAATATGACTCCAATACCACCAACAGAGCTCTGGGTAGTTTTTAATAACCTTGACAAAGCTGCTTTTTCACCTTTCGGAACCATGGTCCTTTATGTATACTTAGGAAAGTGCCTTCTGATGTTAGAGTGGAGGCCATTGTGCTAGCTTGGTAACCAGATGGATCAAAATGGCATTCACTAGGAAGAAGTGAAAGGTGGGCAAGTCGACTCATGATGAGACCTCCAGTTCCAAGGACTTTTATTTTTCTAATGTGTCCATTGGATCATATCCGTGGTGTGGTGGCCATAGTGGGAATGCCACTTCATAGCTTCCTTATGATCATGGTAGGCTGGCTTATGATGAGACCCCTTATCCTCCATCTGACAAATCATAGAATTGTTAGTAAACACATATATATATTTTTTCTTCTTTTTTTTTTTATTTTCTTTCATATAGCACTTACTTTTCATATATAGAGGATGGCTCAACACTCCTTAAGAGTAGGGATGGTGGAAGAAGTCTGAACATATCAATAAAAGAAAATATGCCCTTATTTGTATTCAACGATAATAAGCAAAGAGAATAATGAGAATTAGGGAAGAACCAACATGGTACAAGTAATCCATTAATTTGAATTATAGTGAAAATAAAGACAACAAAGTGATATAGATAGTTTTTTCCTTCCCTTTTTCTAATTAAGACAAATCAATCTTATTAAAGATGATAATTTCTCTTTGATTTTCTTATTCCAATAACCTTTAAATTTTGTATCCTTGCATAAATGTTTGTATTCTTGCCTTCAAAGGATTTTGAAGAGTGAAAATTTATTCACGCCAAAAAAAAAAATGCACTCAAAAAAAGGTGTTGTTCCTTAAATGGAGTGGTTGTTGTTCCTTAGGAGGAACAACAAAAGGATAACTGCACGCAGAACTGTTGTTCATTAAGAGGAATGGTAGAAAGAAAAAAAATTGCACGTGAAACTATTGTTCCTTAAGATGAACAACAATTGTTCCTTAAGAGGAACAACAAATAGAATAGACACAAGTGAAAGTGTTGATCCTTCGGCAAAACAGTATAAAAAAAAACTGAAGCAAAATTGTTGTTCCCTAAAAGGAACAACAAGAAGCAAAAAAATGACGAAACTACTGTTCCTTAGAAGGAATGGCAGCTGTTCCTTAAGAAGAAGAACAACTATTCCTTAAATGGAACAGCGTAAAGCATGTGCATACCATGATGTTCTTCCTTACATGGAACGGCTATGTTCCTTTGAAAGGGAACAAAAATTGTTCCTTAAATGGAACAACGAAAAACAAATGTAAACGGGATTGTTGTTCCTTAAATGGAACAATTGATGTTCCTTCAGAGGAAAAACAACTATTCCTCAAGAGGAACATCAAACATTCAAAAATGCAAAACTGTTCTTCCATAAATGGGACGGCTACTGTTCTTTAAGAGGAACAACAAAAGTATAAACATGAGAGATTATTGTTCCTTAAATGGAATGAATACTGTTCCTTAAGAGGAACAACAAAAATGCAAACACGCAACACTATTGTTCCTTAAATGGAGCGGTTGCTGCTTCCTTAGGAGGAATAACAACTGTTCTATAAGAGGAACAACAAAAATACAAACACGCAACACTTTTGTTCCTTAAATGGAACGTTTGTTGTTCCTTAGGAGGAACCACATTTGTTCCTTAAGAGGAACAAAAAAAATACAAACATGAAAAAATGTTGTTCCTTAAATGGAACGACTGTTGTTCCTTAGGAGGAACACCAGCTGTTCCTTAAGAGGAACAACAAAAATACAAACACGTCACACTGCTGTTCCTTAGGAGGAACAACAGCTATTCCTTAAGAAGAACATCAAAAATACAAACACGCACAAAACTGTTGTTCCTTAAATGGAACAGCTATTGTTCCTTAAGAGGAACAACAATTTTTCCTTAAGAGGAGAAACAAAAAGAAAAGACACACAAAAACTAATTTTCCTAAAATGGAATGGCTACTATTCCTTAGGAGGAGCAGCAACTATTCCTTAAGAGGAACAACACGAAAATTAAATGAGAGAAAAGTGTTGTTCCTTAAATGGAACAACTGTTGTTCTTTAAGAGGAATAATAGTTGTTCCTTAAATGGAACAACACTAAAATCTGTACAAAAATAGTTTATACAAGAAAATTTAAAAAAAGAGAGGTTTATATACAAAATTAAAAAAAAAATGAGTTGTTTATTGTATTCATGTTGAGGATCGTTTAACCTCCTTGGCCAGAATTTGCATGGTGGAATCTTCCCACAAGTGTCGATAAAAGGACTCCCTGGTAAGATGTTTGTGATAAATTCACACTCAATTACCATTCGCTTTGGAAGAATATCTAGATCCATCAATGGTTGTCAATGTAATGGTGTCATTATCATGCACTTTTTGTATCTCATAAGGTCCTAGCCATCTGGTCTAGAGTTTTCTGGGGAAATCTTGGAACCTTGAATTGTATAGGAGTGCCCATTCTCCTTCATGGAATATCTTCTTTTTAATAAGGGAATCGTGCCATTTCACCCTCTGCTGTTGAATTAATGTAGTTTGTTGAAGAGTTGAGAGCCTAATTTCATCTAATTCATTGATTTGTTGCAATCTATTGTTATGAGCTTCATTTAAATTCAAACCCGCCCCTTATGTTGTTCTCAATGTTTGAATCTCGAATTCAATTGGGAAGATGGGTTCTTTACCAAATACTAATTGATATGGTGAATATCTCGTGGTGTTTCTCCATGTTGTGCAGTATGCCCACAACGCTTCTGGCAATATTGAAGCCCAGTCACATCTGTATGATGCAATTGTTTTTGTAAATATTGCCTCAATTGCCTTATTAGTACTGTCTACTTAGCCATTTTCCTATGGGTGGTATGGAGTTGTAATTTTATGCTGAATACCATAATTTCTCAATTTTGTAGCAATCTTGTTACCTACGAATTACGGTCCTCCATCTGTAATTATGTCTCTTGGTAGGCCATATCGAATAAATAATTGAAAAAGAAACTGTATTACTGAATCCTCTATAGCTCTTGGTAGTGCCTCTGCTTCAACCCATTTAGTAACATACTTTGTTGCAACCACTATGTATGTTTTTTGATTGGTTGATGGGTTAATAGGATCAACGAAATCTAGTGCCCATCACTCAAAAGGCTTAATTACTAATTGTGGGTTCAAAGGCATCTCATCAGATTGTCCAAGGTGTCCTGCCCTCTGACAGCTATCATAGGCTTGAACAAACTTTTTGGCATCTTTAAAGATAGTGGGCAAGTAATAGCTTGTTTGTAAAACTTTGTGAGCGGGTCTACGCTCTGCAAAATGTCTGCCACACTGCCCAATTGTGGCATGCTTTTAGAATGTCAAATACTTCATCTTCCCAAACGCATCTTCTGATGTGCATATCTTCCCCTGTATGGAATAAATAGCCCCCAATCCAAGAGAATCGGGTATTGCACTGCACTATTTGTTTTCTTTCATCAGGTGTTAGGTGCTTGGGTAATTTTCCCACAATCAAGTAATTTGCAACGTCGGCATACCATGGTGTACTGGCAGTAACAACAAATAAATGTTCATTAGGGAATTGATCCTCAACTGTTGTTGTGTCCATTGGCTTTGGCATTCTTGAGAGAAAATCAACTATAAGGTTTTATTTTCCAGGTCGATCCTTAATTGTGATGCCAAATTCCTGCAAGAGAATCAACCATCTTGTCACTCTTCCATTTGTAACAGGTTTATTTGCTAAATACTTAATGGCAAAGTGATCTGTATATAAAACTATAGGATATCCAGTTATATAGTGTCTAAATTTATTTACAGCATATATTATAGATAAAAATTCTTTTTTAGTCATAATATAGTTTAATTCAGCAAGAGATAGATTTTTGCTGATATAATATATTGCATATGGCTTTTTATCTTATTCCTCCCTAAGAACTGCTCTGATTGTTGTGTCTGAAGCATCAAATGAAATCTGAATGGCAAATCTGAGTTTGGGACCCTTAGCACTAGGGATGTTGATATAAGATTTTTCAAATCCTCAAAAGCACGGTCACACTTATCTGTCCAAATGAGATCAATATTTCCTGTTAGTGAATATAAAGGTGCAGAAATTTGAGAGAATTGCTTTATAAATCTTCTATAATAACTAGAAAATCCCAAAACATTGCGTACCTCTTTTTGTGTGGTAGGGGTAGGTGTTAACAAAACTATCTGAAATTTATCTGGATCTACCTGTATTCCAACTGCTGAGATATCATTACCTAGGATGAGTCCCTCGATCATCATCATATGACACTTTTCATGGCCCAAACAGAGCCTGGTGGCAATGCATCTTTGCAGCACTTTTTCTAATGTTTGTAATGCTAGCTCAAAGTTATCCCCATAGGGTGTGAAGTCATCCATATATACTTCGAGCCCTTCATTTATTAAATATGAAAAAATGTTGAGTACAACCCTTTGAAATGTGGTAGGTGCATTGCATAGCCCAAAAGGTAAGACTCTATAAGCAAATGTTCCCCAAGGTCAGGTAAAGGTAGTTTTATCTTGATCTTAAGGGGCAATCTGGATTTGATTATATCTGCTGAAGCCATCTAGGAAAGAAAATAATTTCTTTCCTGCTAAAGTGTCCAAGACCTGATCAATTAATGGAAGGGGGAAGTGTTATTTTTGGGTTGCTTTATTCAATTCTTTATAGTCAACACATATCTGCCACTTTCCATTAATTTTTGGCACCACTACTAATGGAGAGACCCACTTATTGTCAGATATTGGGTAGATAAATTTAAATCTAAAAGTTTTTGCAATTCAGATTTCACAATATCCTTAAGATGAGGATTTAATCTCCATTGGGGTTGGCGAACATGTCTAGCAACCTTTTCTGTATAGATGTGGTGGGTACACAACTGGGGAACAATTCCTTTCATGTCCAGGTAATCCCATGCAAAGCCTTCTTTATATTTGTCAGGAATTGAACCATCTTTTCTTCTTGTTCGGCAGTGAGGTTTTTGTTAATGTTCAAAGTTTTTCCTGGCTCAATTTCTATGGTTTTGCGGTTATAAACAAAGGTAGTTGGTATTGATTGATCATGAGTATCTTTTAGAGGATTTTCTTATATTTCATCATCGAATGCTACTTGGATCATGTGACATTCTAGATGGGACCTAGCTTCTTGTTGGTTAATGAAATTGCTAATGATGTCATCCTCTGTTTGGTTTTTAAATTCGAGGGCATCTTCTATGGTTATTGGTGATCTAATGTTTTCAGTTAGGTATGATACATAATTCTTTGATAGTTTTTGCATAAATCGTGATGTCTTGAGTAGCCTAGACGAGTGGAATTTTTATACACAATTTTTTTAGTTTTCCCAGAAGATCAAAAGCAAGATGTTCTATTGGGTGAGGCATGATCAGTCATTTTGGGAATGGTGCAGAAGAGGTGGTTTCTTGATCATAAGTTTTCTGTCTAAGCAGATTCTCTTCTTGTAGTGTTTTTTCTATAGCTAACGAATTTTCAGTTTGAACATTTTTATCTCCCTCTGATTCTATTATTTGCTCAGATCTTAACTGAATGTCATTGCACTCCCTTAACTCGATTTCTATTTCTTGTCCTTCAATTATTTGCATAGATTGAACCGATATATTATTGGGGTTCGGGTTGGGTTGGGCTGGGAGCTGCAGTCTTAAGTTGGTCTAGGGGTTTTCTTGCAATGTGTAAGGTGCTGGCAGTGTGGGTTGAGGGAGAGGGATTGTTCCAGTGGGCTGATTTATAGGTCTTTTCCAGTTTGATTTCCAGTTTTGACTCTGCGAGGTGGAGGGTGACCATTGTGTTGAATATGCATTATTTTGCAAAAATGGTGGATGATAAGGAAAGTTTGGCCAATTGGTTTCATTTGTTTGATTTGGCCATGGTGATATGGGGAATGGCTGTTGTGACCAGCTAGAGAAAGGTGGTTGATTCTGCCAAACTCTATTATACTGCTGAGCATTATATTGAGGAGGTTGAAAAGAAGAGGATGGATCAATGGGCGTACCTGTTTGTCGTGACTACCACTGTTAGCGCTAATTTAGTAGGTAAACCAGTTCTTTTTCTTCTTTTGCTTCATTATAGACTGCTTTCAGTCCTGGGAGTGATGGGCAGCTTTCTATGGCGTGATCTTTCGTACAAATAGTGCAAATTTTGATTGTATCCAGTGGGCACTCTTTGTGGTTATGTTTCTTTTTGCATCTAGGGCAGAATATCGCCAAATTTTGTTTCGCTTCTGCTTGCTTCTGTTTAGCATGCATAATGTACAACTACGTTGTGAGAGCCCCTATAATATTAGTTTTGAAGTCTTCTAGTAGATTGTCGATTTCTATGTGGGTTATACCTCCACCAGGGATCTTGTTATCCCTTGTGATCATGTCACATTCTGCTGGCTTTAGTCTTGTGCTTTCTCTTGAACTCTTGATGCACAAATCAATGATGTCAGCAAAATTTTCCTAATATATGTCACCTTTACCCATAATGTTTAATGTTTCAATCCATTTTTCTTTCATCCCTTTAATTAGTGAGTTTTTAACACGTTGTGAGGCAAGGGTAAAGATGCATAAGGAGATCTCTAGAGATTGTATTGAAAATGTTCTACATATTCCTCCAGTGTTTCACTAGGCCATGCTATCATTTGAAATATCTCATCCTTTAATTCTCTAGATATGCAATAGTCCTTATATTTCTTTAGAAAATCAGTTTTCATCTGATCCCAGTCATTTATAATGCCCCCACCTAATCCCATAAACCATCATAAAGTTGCTCCTTTTAATGTGGAGGGAAATAATTTTAGTTCTTGGGGATTGATGGAATAGTCATACCCCCGGCATAATACATCAAACTCAAACAGAAATGCATCTGGATCCTCTGATGTTAGGCCATGGAATGTAGGGATATTTGCGATATTCTAGAGAGGAATGACTTTCATAGGTGTGTTAACTGGTGTGTCCACGATGGGATACTGAAGTGTAGAGGTTTGAGGTGTTTGCTGGTTCTGGGCCATTTGATCAAATATGTGTCAATACCCTTCTGGAATTTCTAGAGAGTTATTCCTAAGATGACTAGAAGGATTAGGGATGAGCTTAACAGCGCTTCCTTGGTCTGGGATAATGAGTGTTCCTTGCTGACCTATTGCCTGGCGGGATCTTGGCTCCTTAGGTTCTCCTGCTTCATTTTGGATAAACTTAACAACGCTCCCCTTATCTTGGCTACTGAGTGTTTGAATTATTTTGAGAGGGGATCTTGGCTCTTCTATTTTCCCTATTTCTCCTCCTCCTTCTCGAAGATTACTAGATTTTCCTTCTTGCAAAGAAATTGGGCGAGAATTCTCAATTTCTTGAAAATCTTGCTCAGTTTCTTTTGTTTTTCTGTGCACCTCAGCAAAGGCTATAGATGGTGAGTCTGTAGCCGAAAGGGAGCTAGTAGGTTGTCTAGAAGAAAATTTTCTAGGGCCTATTGATGGCTGAGATTCAACTTTCTTAATTATATCATCTATGAAGGTTGATCGACCAAGGGTCACTGGTCCCTTAGCTTTGTTAGGTTTGGGTTGTGGTTTTGGATTATTTTCAAGATTTTTCTTCTTAGTCATACACACAACTCAAATATTTATTTCTACCCTAAGTTCTCTAACAATATTGCTAGAAATCTGGTGGGGGAGCAGGGCTTTTACATCCTTCGTATGTAGGTTCTTACCTTCCATTTTTAATACCCATCTCTTTCCTAATAGGCACCTATTAGATGCACGCTACTCTTTAGAAATGGCTATAGTCTCCCCAGCAATAGCGCCAAAATGTTGAGGTATAAAAGGTGTCTTTTTAACTCTTAATTATCTTCACACTAGTTATCAATCGGGGCAAGATTTTCTATTTCAAGAGTGTACAAAGTTTGTGACAGCTATTTACGCAAGAGTAATGTTTCTAACTTGCAGTATATTACTTTGAAATACAAGCATAAAAAGATGCTTTAAATAAAAATCACTTGCAATTAAAGGATACTAAATTATTGATTTGACAAAGTAATAGCAATTACCAGTGAAGGATACAGTAGTAATAACTCATTCCTTGTTTAACTGATGAAAACTAAATCAAGCATAAATAAGATCCTTATTCTAAGAGCTTTGACAGTAATAGCCAATGTTCTTTATAGTTGTTGATCTCACACACCACACTAAATAACCAATTGGAAATGGCAATGAATTAAATCAATAATGTTACTGCATCTAATTGAAATGAGATAATTATGCTTACTGTAAGAATGCTAAAAGGAAAGCCTAAATGAATGTACAAATTAAATGAGAAAAAATGCTATATAATGGAAATGAACAAAAAAAATTATGTAACTGTAATGAAAAACAAAGCTAAGTTACTGAAATGAACAGTGAAGCTATGTAAGTAAAATGAATAACACAACAATATACTTGCAAAAAGTAGTGATCTTGTCATGAGGGAAATGAACAGCAACGCAATTCAATTACAACATATAAAACAAATCAGCTCATTAAGTCCGGAAATATGAAATAGTAAAGCGATGTGATTACAATAGATAGAAATGAAACCAAACCATCACACAGCAAAAATCATAAAGGAATGATACAAGAAGAGCAAGTGAATCCACTAGGGCTGGGTCATTAGATGCTAGTGAACACCACCAAATTACTTTACTATGAAAGAAGGAAGAAAAACAATATTTTATATTAATCATATGAAAAATGGTTATAGCCAGTTCGTACTCTGTTTCAACAGCAAGAGTCGATCATCAAAGTAAAAATACAAAAGTAATTTCCGAATAATCCCCCATTCTTTACAATTGTTGTCCCTTTTATAATGGCCAGGAAGATAAAATAGTAACAACGAATAGAATAGTAACAACAATCCCTTAGGATCAAGAGATCCTGAGAGACCTACTCAATCTTCCATCTTCAGTTAGCTCTTTGTCTTTTGTGTTGATGTTGTGATCTTCTCTATCCTTATCCATAACTATGCGCTCCATCCTTGGCTTGCTGCCTGTCCGCTGCTTCCTGGTGAAGGAACAACAATTACTCCACTTTGTCCTTTTCCTTCTATCGGGTAGGGAATGGTAGTTTTCTATTTCATCTCTTTCCAACATGAGAAAAGACAATAATTAGCTAAATTGTAATAATAAATAGTTCCCTAGTTTTTACTATAATGCTTTGATATATGAGTATCTTTTAGAACATAAAGCGGATATAATTAAAGGAAAGGATGATGAAATAAATGGCAAATTCATACCTTTTTCTTAACTCAACACCTGGAAGTTCATGGGACAATAAATTCTAGAGGTCGTAGAGGAATCCTGCCACAATCAAAAGGCATGCCCCAGCCTGAACCCCACTTTTATTTATCTTATTCCTAAATCTTCGAAATCTGAAGATTCGAAAGGATTTCCTCCTATTGCCTTGTGTAATGTTATTTATAAAATAATTGCTACTCTCTTTGTAAAACAGATAAAACCCCTCTTGTCAAATATCAGCTCTCCTGAGCAAACGAGATTTGTAGAGGCTAGGAAAATCCTGGACGGGCTCATAACCTCTCAAGAAGTAGTACACTCTCTCAAGGCAAGAAATGTTTCAGGTATGATGATTAAGATGGAACTTTCCAAGGTTATGACAGGCTAAATTGGGCCTATCTTAATAGTATAGTCAAAGCCTATGTTTTTCCCAAAGATGGATAAATTGGATCCTTGCCATGACATCCTCCCCTGTCATCTCAATTCTGGTAAATACGACTCCTATCCTCACTTTTAAGCCAACCCAAGGCATAAGACAGGGAGATCCGTTGTCCCCTTTTCTATTTATTATTTTTGCAAAAGAGATGGGTTGTTTTATAAAAAATGAGGTTAGAGAATCTAGGCTTAGGGGCTTGAGGATTTGAGTTAATGATTTAGCCATCACCCACCAACAATTCATCGATGATATCATGCTCTTATGCCAAGTATCCCTTAGGGAAGCTCGAAGAATAAAAGAGATTCTTAGCACCTTTATGGAGGCCTCTAGGACAAAGATAAATAATGAAAAGTATTATATGTTCTTTTTTAACACTCAGGGGAATGTCAATACCTATCTTGCCAGGATCTTGGGGTTTAGTACTAGAAACCTCTTGTCTAAAGACCTAGGTATGCCCCTATATGACAATGCCCTAAAATTATCCTTATGGTAGCAGATCCTCCAAAAGCTGCAGGGAAAGCTAAGCTATTGGGCCTTTAGATTCCTCAACCTAGTTGGTAGGACTGTCCTTCTTAAATCAGTGCTCCAATTGATAGCCATTTATCAAATCTCAGGTATGGCAGTCCCTAAAGGGGTGTGATCCAAAATGGTTGCCATATTCAAAAAATTATTGTGGGGAGGGCTCAACAGGGCAGGCTATGGGCATTGGTATCCTGGCAGGGCCTAGCAAAAAGAAAAATGGAAGGAGGGTTAGGCCTCAGAGACCCTTATATTTTAAATTAAGTAATGGGCACAAAATATGATGGAGACGGATAGGAGGTGGAAAGAAATTATAGAAAGGGAAATATAATATGCCTGAGATAACTACGGATATTTTGCAATATAGAGATCGTCCCAAAGGATCAGCAGTGTGGAACTTGGAAACCCAAAACAGGAACCTCATAATCTAGCACGCCTTTTGGGAAATCCATAATGGCAAACCAACAAGATTTTGTCAAGACCCTTGGAAACAAAGAGAACTAATGATAGAAAAGCAAGACATCAAGGACATATATCAAGATACCATAGACAAGAATATACACTAGGTGGAGCAATTCAGGAAAGAGGACCAAGGAATGGGAAGCTGGAGGAGATGGAAAAATAAGGAATATTGGTGTCAAGTCATAGACACCGACCAAGGGATAGTGATAGACAAAGAGCTGACAATTAACAATCTGAAATGATCCTGATAACCTGAGATGGGGGCACACTACAAAAGGAACGTCTACCATAAAAGAAGCATATGACCTCTAAGCAGGACAAGCCCAAGACGAGCAAGACCTCATATGGAAAAAGATATGGAAGAGAGGATGGTGGCCTAAGGTATCTCACTTCCTTTGGCTGGTTTGGAAAGGAAAAATCCTAAATTGGGATCAGCTTGAGAAAAGGGGCTTCCAGGGTCCTTCCTTCTACTAGCTTTGTCGCCAGAATAGAGAAGATATCGAGTATATGCTTAACACATGCCCATTTGCTAAACAAAAATGGAGGCAAATGCAAAGAGTTTTTGAAAGAATGGATCGAGATCATCACAACATTAATGAAGAAAATCCTCGTTTAGTGAAGCCACATATTCTCAAGCTCGGTAGTAAACCGAGCATGGGGGTTGGCCTTAGGATTAAATTTATGGGCCATATGGAAAGAGAGGAACTACATAGTGTTTAAAAATAAATCCTCATGTCAAGAACAAGTGTGGGAAGGAATAGTTTAGAACACCAGGGAAATGATATTAGAAGAGTAGTGGAACCAAGAAGATTGGCAATTCCTCCCCCTCAAGAAGCTTGAATTTTACAAAAACTCAGTGTATCACCATAAATCATTGCTCCCACTGCTTGGAAAAAAAACTAGATAAGCTCGATATCCCCGGCTCACTTTACTATCCCATGAGAAGGATTCATAAAACTCAATTTTGACGGGGCATCAAAATGGAATCCGGTAGTAGCAAGCTTAGGTGACCTCTTCCATGATATCCAAGCCAACACTCAGCAAATATATGCTCATTCATGCAAGATATAAAGTAACAATGAGGCAAAGTTTCTGTAGTAAGACAAGGACTTTTAATAGCCATTAGAATGGGGTATCAAAACATAGTGGTGGAAGGAGACTCAAGTCTAGTCACAAACACTCTAGAAAATATGAAAAATGGCACAAAATGGGACAAATTCAGCCAATGTTTGAGGACAACTTGACTCATCCAAGAGATAGGGGAATTAATACAAAAGTTTGATTATATTATGGCTGGAATATTAGACAAGAAGGGAATAAAGGGGAAAAGTTTCTTACTAACTGGGGATGCAATCAACAAAATGCCATGATGGAAAAACTATTACTAGTCCAACCCTGGGATGAGAGATTCAGAAATCTGGTGGAAATTCTGGATTAGGATCATAGGAAAAGCCAGGAAAATGACCTCTAAGAAACACAAGACCTCCATCAAGGTGCATGCCAGTGGTTGGTACAACCTGTGAAAAGTAATGAAGTGTATCTATGATTTATGTACCACTACCCCCCACACTCTTAAAGTAGTGAGTGTGGTGGCCCTTGGCATGAGTCCATGTAAGGGTGGTGGGAAAGGTGGCAGAGAATATAGTGGAAGGGTAGGATTTATAGGAGCAAAGGGGAGATAGGTCGGTAATGGTGGTGAGTTTTGTTGCGGATGAAGGAGCTAGTGCAGGGGAAAGGGAGGGCAATGACATCCTTGACATCATGCTTGGAGATGGCCTACAATCACTTACAGGTATTTTTCTTATCTCTTCACCTCTTTTTCAATGATGACCTATCTGGATTTTTGCTAGGTGGAGAGGGGGAAAATTAGGAATGTTAATTGGGAGGTTGAGAAATGTTTGGGGAAATGGAGGTGGAAATTGGTTGAATTGTCTTAGTTATGTGTCTTTCTACCATGATTGCCGAGTATCACCTCTGCCTTTTTTTGTCTTGTCATTGTGTTGTTTCACATTGGGAACCTGTGTATAGCACGGTGAGGGCTGAGTGGGGTTGGCCGAAGGGGTCAGGTAGATAGAGGCTATGAGTCTAATGCTGAGAGAAGTGGGGTTTGAGTTACTATGTTTTATAGGAGCTTGGTCCTACTGCAAAAACCATTGCAATTGGTGGGGTACTGTGAGAAATTATTGCGGTAAGATAATTGCTAGGGCCCTTGATGGGGACGTCTGGTCTGAAAATGAGAGTGGTGTTGCTCTAATTTACTAGGGAGAGGGGAAAGGGTGTTTAATTCATGGATGAAATCTATATGTCTAAGGCTAGGCTCACTTGTGTGGCCTTAGCAAGGGACTGCCAACCGGACTGCATATGGGAGGCACTAGGGGTGGAGTTGTGAGATGATAGAATGGAATTGGAGATCAACCCCTTCTTAGGACTAGTTCTCCATCCATTACGGTTCTAGTACTACTAATAAAAGGAAAATGGAGGAGCATGTGGAGTTAGACTGCACCGATAATTCAATTCAAGGAAGAAACCAATGCCATAGTATGTCAAATTGCTTTTGGTTAACAAATTCTTCTCGTGAACAGGTTGATGAGCTCCAGGAATGGGTAATTATATGTGCTCATTTTGCCTCCTAACTTAGCTTAATCCACCATTCTCATTATTTTATTGCATGTTTTTTATTATATTTATTCTAAGAGTGATTTGGGTTAGTCATTATGAAGTCTAAAGTGTGCTTAATGCAGATTTTTGGTCGATTTTGGAGACAAAGTCAAAGTTTTAATGAGCATTTGGCAGCAAATATTTGAAGAATACAAGGAAGAGGATTTGTAGGAGGATTCCCCCCTCATTTATGACTCAGTCCTTCGAATCCTCCTTCGGAAAGCTCAGAGCACAAGCAGCCACATCAATGCATTAGAGAGGCAGTCGAGCAAGTGAAGAATAGTTGTTGTCGATCTAAGTCTTGGGAGCCAAGCCTCCTTGATTTTAGGGGATCTATTGGGAGCTTCAGTTGTATAAGTAGAGAGGCCTAGGGCCTCATTAGGCTGTTGGATTTTAGTCAAATTTTTGCACTTTTGTTGCAGTTTTTTCTCAACACATTTCGAGCTTACTTTTGTGGACAATGTCGTGTAATGTGACTATTATTTTGATAATGAAGATGAAATCTTTTCTGAGCCAGCATTGAGTTACCTCAAAGGGCTGAAGCTCTTGGGTTAGGGCCCAACCCAACCTACCCAGCACCTCTTGTTTTGTATTTATATGTTTTGTTTCAGTTTATGAATTAGTTATTATTAGATAGATTTCTTCCTTGGTTAGAATAGGTTACTTTGGAGATTTACATAGTTGTTTCCATTTCAGTTTGCTAAAGTAGGTTAAAAAGTGTTAGGATAAAGATACAAAAAGGCCATCAACAGAGCCTTGACCTTCTTTCCTCCCTTTGGGACCATGAGCTGAGGTCAAAACCCTCTTGCTGCCACAAAAACATAGTTTTGCCTTCTCCATGCAATTTCTAGTGTTATAGTTTGATTTAGAGGCTTTTCTTCAGATCCATTTTTCCATACTCATTTTTGTTTTTGCAAAAAATCTCTTTCCATTCTTTCCTTTCCATATAACATTGTTTAACATTTTATTTTCCCAGATCAGAATTTAGGTTAACATGAGATACAATTTTGTTTTTTGGTGCAGCTAGTTTCTTTGCTTACTCAGTTTCAGAGTTTGATTTGTAGCTCTCTTGCAATACATGGATGCTACTAATAAGTCAATAAATCAGCCATCAACAACTCTCTTTGCTACATCTTCCATAGGTCATTCATAGCCCGTCATAAATCTTCCGTAATTTTCTGCACTTTTCTCGTAAACTTTCCTCTCGTCCCTTGAACAAGTACAACCATCATTCCCATCCCTAATACTCCTTTATGAACTTCAGACACCTGAACACAACCTTCTAGCCTTCATCTACCCTTTCCAACCATTTTCCCACCTTTAAAACCTCTAAAACAGCCCTCGGAATCCTCCTGTAGATCCCTTACAGCCTCCTGTAGAATTTCCTGTAGGTGACTTTTTGAAGTCCGATTGCAGGGAAAGCCTGTAGAAGGTTACTAGAGGCCTCGTAGGACCCCTCCACACCTTCCTACACCTCTGAAAATCCCAAAGTCACCCTCCATAGCCACCTAATCACTGCAACATCCATAAACAAATAAATTACATGCATGATAATTTCACATAAAATAAATAAAAACCCAAAAAGATGGTTTTTTCTCATTTCCTTCTAG
The DNA here is from genome assembly GCA_000404065.3 of Pinus taeda. Lineage (NCBI taxonomy): Eukaryota > Viridiplantae > Streptophyta > Pinopsida > Pinales > Pinaceae > Pinus > Pinus taeda. Next base: position 52,465 of record APFE031521916.1, on the reverse strand, counting down.
AAATAGCTTGAATAGATGTTGTTTAATTCCTAAGTAGGTGATGGCATTCATTTTATGGTTTTTCATCTCTCTTTCTGCAAAAGTAGTGTTAGTTAATTAATTAGGATTTGCTAGGGTTACTTCACATTTCAATCTTCCTTCTCTTTCTGTAAGTAGAGTAGCCTATGTAGAGTAAGCTTTCCTTTCTTTCATCACATACAAAGCTTCTTCTGGAATTCATAGAGGTTGACTTGAGCTCCTAGTGATCTTGCGCGAGCTGACCAAGTGACAGCCTGCAGTAAGAACTAGTACTTGTGCATACAACACCATCGCTTCCAAGTTTGTTACGAACTACTGTGTTGATAAAAGTAAAATAGGAAGCCCCAGTAGTTGCAACATTATTGCTGCAAGACTGGTGCTCACCACTTTTTTGGCGTCGTTGCTAGGGAAGCATCAGAGTATTTTGTGATCATTGCTTTCTTCTATTTCTTCTTGCAACATTCTGCTAAGTAGTTTATTTCAGCAAAAGTAGATTAGTCCTTTATTTTAGTTTTTGCATTTCCCTACTTTCATTTTCAATTTTGCAAATTCTATTTCAGAAAAAGTAGATTAGTCCTTTCAATTCTGCAATTTCCATTTTATCAAAAGTAGATTAGTCCTTCCAATTCTGCAATTTCCATTCTAGCAAAATTAGATTAGTCATTTCCTTGCTTTCATTTCAATTTTGCAATTTCCTTTCAACAATTTCATTTCAACGGTTGCAATTTGTTTGTTCAATCAATTTCAATTTTGCAAGTACAAGAAGAAAAACTTAAATCTCCCAAAAAGAGTTTTCCTTTCATGCCTCATAGGAACAGAGATAATTCAGGAAAATTCCTACCCAACACCCCCACCACATCACAAAGCCACCCTTCTCTCTTATTCAGTGGCAATGATCCAGAAGAACCTTTAGGTGAACAACCAGAGATATTTGAAGAACCTATAAGAGAAGAAGAGGAAAAAACATCCCTCCTGAGACAATGGCTGAAAACAGAAATGCTAGGGGGAATGGAGAGAGAGTAGAGGGTACCTTTTCCATCTGAGATACCAATGGGGACACTAAAATGAAGAACATAAGCCCTTCAACCTACCTCACTTCCATGGATTGACTACAGAAGATCCTGACACCTTTCTTTTTGAGTTTGTTGTTATCTATCAAACCTATGACTATGCAGAAGATGAGCACAAGTTGAAACTATTTCCTTCTACTCTTAAGGATGCAGCATTACGCTAGTTCATGGGGTTACCTGGCAATAGCATCACAACTTGGGCTTAGATGTAGCAAGCCTTTAATCACAAATATCAGGACTACTGTAGGTCAAAATATACCAAGGGAGAAATATTATGAATGACCATGGGAAGTAATGAATTATTGGAAGATTATGAAGAGAGATTCTAGCTCAATTATAAAAGGGACAGGTGCACACTTGACCCCGAATCGCTGAAGTTGGTCCTGCTCAGGGGAATTATGGAGGACCTTCTAGACACCATCCATCTATTAGATGGGGGAGACATCTACCAAATACCTTATGAAGACATAAAGACTTTTCTTAGAAACCATTCTAGGGCAGCCAGAAAGAGAGGTAGGGGGAGTCAACCCATAGCTAGTACCTCCTCATGCAGTTCATCCCTCAAAGCCGAACTTGGAAACATGATGGAAGACTTCAAGAGTGAGATGTTGCAGACTCTTGCCATGCAAATGGATACCTTGCATATCAAAAGGAAACAAGGGGAAGCAGAGAGGGCTTTGGCCATTTTTTGTCCTAGGTTCACTAGAAGGCATCATAGGAATGAATGTCCATTGAGCTCTATAGAGTTTTGTTCAGTCTGTGAAGAAGATCATTCTAAAGATAAGTGCCCTTCCTTGCTCGAGCTTAAAGTTGTATACCAAGGAGCTGAAGGAGCCATTAAACCACTCTACTTCATGAACCAAAGGAGACCTCAATGACCTAGACTATACTAGCATGGAATGCAAGGGACTTCTCAGGCATACTACAACCCCAATCAAGCCACTTACATACCTTCTTGGGGTCTACATGCTCATCCCTCCTGGTCCACCCCTCCTCCTTGGTCATATCCATCTCAATATCATGCCTAACCAACTGCTCATTCATTTCACTCATATGCTCAACTACAACCTCAGCGGAATGCATCTCATTAGGGGTGGAGGCCCCAACACAACTCTCCTCCCACTCTTTTTCCTCCACCACCTTCTCAATTCCAACCATTGCCTCTTGCTCCACCAAAGCAACCCTAAATTCCTACTCAACTGAATTCGAACCCGAAAAATAGATAGGCTCAACAAGTATATAGTGGGGAACTGTCATGCCCAACCTATGCTGTGGAGATTTAGGAGATTAACCTATGATCTGGGAAGGTTCTCCCAGATAGCCAGCCTCCCCCTAAGGAGGATGAGGAAGATAAAGAATAAAGTCAACCGAAAGAAATTCCACCCTTTCCTAAGAGATTATCCAGGATAACACAACCCACCGTAGAAGAAACTGAACTTCTTAAAGGAGAATTGAAACAGTTATGTGTAAAGATACCACTTATCCAAGCCATAAAGGATGTGCCTATATACAATAACATGATCAAAGAGAAGTGCTTCAAGCATCTAGGCGGGTGAAAGAGAGATGCCCCAACAATCAATGTCATAGGACAGTTGTCTGACCTGATGTTGGGGTAGGTAATCTGTCTGAAATATCTAGACCCTGGAAACCTAGTAGTTGATGTCCACATCAATGGAACCATGATCCCACACACCTTGATTGATCATGGGGCTATCATTAATGTGATGCCAAAGTACACCATGCTCAAACTCAACCTTCAGGGCTCCTTGAGGAAGACCACGACAGTACTACAGCTAGCAGATCGCTCCACTGTGACCCCTGAAGGGATTGTGGAGGATATGATGGCCTCCATTGATTCTTGGAAGTACCCCACTGATTTCCTAGTTCTCCAGCCTGTAAGGATTCTGGATACCACATATCTCCATAATGGTATGATATTGTCCACTTTGGGCCTAAGCCCTCATGGATTTGTTTTTGGGCTTTACCCCAAAAGTCCTCATACCAATGGAGATATTTGTCCATCCTTATATACCCATGATCCTCCCCACTTCTAGTCAATGTGGGACTTTGGTCGTATACCCAACAATCCTCCCCTCGAACAAAGGACCATAGAGCCTTCCCCTCAAATGATTATCCATCCGTCCACTCTCTACCAACCAAGATTCTCCGCTCCAATGCGTTGGAAGCACACGCCTTACATGGAACCCCACCTGCCTCGAGAGCTTGCTCTATCCCAGGTCAACTCCTCTTCACCGTCTTGGGACCAGGACACGTCCATGAAGAATCCGGAGCACATTGCCTATCTAACCAAGCTCATCCATGGATCCCATCGTGATATTACCGGGGCCCACCACCTTCGTTCGACATTCTGAGGATTCATCCACTTGGCTAACTTCAGGGCATGGCTCTGATACCACTTGTAAGGATTCTGGATACCACATATCTCCACAATGGTATGATATTGTCCACTTTGGGCCTAAGCCCTCATGGATTTGTTTTTGGGCTTTACCGCAAAAGGCCTCATACCAATGGAGATATTTGTCCATCCTTATATACCCATGATCCTCCCCACTTCTAGTCAATGTGGGACTTTGGTCGTATACCCAACACAGCCGAAGGCAAAGCTCACTAGGTATCCTCTCATCGTGGGAAGGCCCTAGTTGGCTACTACAGATGCCTACATCAGTTTTCAAGATGGGAACATAACAATCAAGAACGGGCATATATCCAAGAAGCTAGTCCTATACCCTCCTGCCCGACCCCTGTTAGAACATGATCTACCTCTCTAGTTGGAGGAGGAGGATCAGGATGAAATCTATTTTTCACCACTATGTATAGTAGAAACTGTTATGGAGGGGGGAACCACAAAATGAGGATGATATCATTGAAAATTTAAGTTAGAATCCACCCCCAGTATTTTTCCATTAGAATATCTAGTGAAAGAAACCCAAGACAATCCCTTAACTGATCTCTGTGTGGCCGACCTAACCTCTCTCCGTGTTAAGAATATAGAGTTCGGCCCAAAAATAACTTTGAAACTCAACTCATCCCTATCCACCTCCCAGGAGAAGGAACTATGTAGTTTATTTAGAAAACATTTAGATTCCTTCGCCTGCAGCTATAAGGAGATGAAGGGAGCGCACCCTTCAGTTTGTACTCACCAAATATACATTAAGGGAAATTGTAAACCAGTCAAGCAACCTCAAATGAGGATGAATCCAGCCCTTAAAGACATTGTCAAGGAAGAATTACAAAAGTTATTGGATGCAGGGTTCATCTACCCCATCTGTGACAGTGAATGGGTCTCTCGTTTGGTGCTAGTGCCAAAGAAAAATGGTAAGTGGAGAATCTGTGTCCCACCTCCTCATAAGGTGAGAGATGTCCAAAGTTTCCTAGACTTAGAGGGATATTATGGAAGATCCATTAAAGATTTCAATAAGTTAGCCTCTCCATTGTTTGGTCTTTTGGGAAAAGATTTCGAGTTCATATGGACTAAAAATAATCAAGAAGACCTAAGTACCTTCAAAACAAAACTTGTGACTGCCATAATTTTGAGAGGCCCAAACTGGGCCATACCCTTCCACATCCACAAAGATGCCATGAACAAAGAAATAGGAGCAGCCTTAGGGCAAGTTGATGAAAACTTACCTTATGCCATATACTTTATAAGTAAAAATTTGTTCAAGGCAGAGTTAAACTCTATGGTAACAGAGAAGGAACTCATAGTTGTAGTACATTCCTTAAATAAAATCAGACTTTACATCACATGATATCAAACCTTTGTACACACTGATCATGCTACAATTAGGTATTTAATGAACAAACTAGATGTAAATGCTCGCATTATTAGGTGGTTGCTTTTATTACAGTTGTTTGATCTAACCATTACTGATAAGCCTGGTAAAGAAAATGTTGTGGTTGACTTCTTGTCTAGAGTAAATTTGCCTGTAGGTGAGGAAGGAATGGTGGATCATCAAATGCCCGATGAAGACCTATCTTCTATCTCAGTACTCTTTCTGTGGTTTGTTGATATAGAAAATTACCTGGTTTCAACATAGTTCCCACCACACCTGTCCTCAAAAGAGAAGAGCAAGATCGTGAGGAAAAGCACCCCTTTCACCTGGATTGGGGGCAATCTCTTCAAACTTGGCCCAGATCAGATCTTTAGAAGATGTGTCAGGGAGGAGGAAGTTTTTGACATTCTCTTGATCTGTCATGACGGGCCTTGTGGAGGCCACTTTGCAACAAAAAGGACTACCTTCAAAATCTTGTAAGCAAGTTACTATTGGCCCACTCTTCATCAAGATGTGAAGAGATATATCAGCCAATGTGATCGGTGCCAAAGGATGGGGAAACCTACTCCAAAGGATGAGGTGCCCATGCAGCCTCAAGTGCCACTTGAGCCATTTGAGAAGTGGGGCATGGACTTTATGGGTCCTATCAACCCTCCTTAAAAACAGAAACAATACATCATTGTGTGCACCGACTATCTGGAAAAATGGGTAGAGACGAAAGCAATCAGGTCAGCAACAAAAGAAAGAGCATCTGAGTTTTTGAGAGAAAACATATTCTACAAGTTTGGGTATCTGTTGAAGCACCGAAAATTGGGTCGACAACAAGGGGAATACCCACCCGGTCCAGACCTTGGTTGGAAGCTCCTTATCCGTTTGGTATAGCGGGTTCGACTGGGGATAAAGGGACCAGTTTCCCGATCTTGGGTGTGTGTGTGTGTGTGTGTAGAGTTGAACTATGCTGGTCTAAGAGAAATTTAAAGTTAATCTAATTCAGATCCTTTAACTTTACTCTATCCTATTGTAATCTAGTGAGAAACAACATGTCTAATCTACGCTAACCCGGGGTGTATATCTTCTATTATGTGATCTAAAAAGATTTCGAACAATAACTGGTAATAAAGATCATTCGGCTATTATAAGAATAGAAATCATTAAAGATAACCCACTTTGCATAAGAAGTTAGGCAAAACAGTTGTGAACAACATATCACATAATAAGTTACTCATATGTCAGGCATAAACAATATGACTCCACCGTACAAAAGTGCCAAATGATAACCCATGCATTCATACAATGACATATAAACAACGGAAACTTATAAATCACTTTAAGAATATAAGCAGAGATAGTCAAGAGACAAAAGTACCATTTATGACTGGTTCCACTCATAAGCTTCAAGCAACAATGATTTATCTCTCCTTGTTCTAACATCTACTAAGAGTACAGAAGTGCAACATCAGTAGTAGATATCAGATGCAAACATTAATAAACCTTGGTCCATCCATTCATCAAAACCACCTCTGAGGGCGAAAAAGTGCATGTTCTGAGGACGAGTTTTTGAAAAATATCTCGACCCTTATATAAATGCTTGAGAAGGGTTTAAATACTGCTAACTAATTAACTTGATTACATAAATTTAGGATCCGGTTTTCAAATGACCGTCCTTCTGATAAAGTAGGCTATTTCTAAAATTAAATCTGACTCTGAACTATTTTCGTATTTGCTCCTTAGTGCTGTAAGCCTGCAACATTTGTCTGGGAAGAGTCGGTTGGTTCCCTTCCCCTTTCATGTGTGCTATAAAAATAAAAGTAACAAGGGCTGGCACCACTTTTTCGTAAACTATCAGATATTTTAGAGAATCTCCTGCTGACTGAGTGTATACTTGGTAATAACCCAAATTTCCCTCAAACTCGTTCTGCTTTTGCTATTTCGGTTTCTATCTTTTGCGAACGACTTGATGAGTCATAATAATTTATTTTCCGAGCAATTCTCTGGATTGAAAACTACCTTTGTTCTTCATTCCAGGCTTTTCTGGCGTGTAAGTTTCAGGTCTCCTTGTAATCATGCTGCTTTTGTGCGCCTTCGATTCTGAGCTTCAGATGACCTATCGGTCATTAGCATCTGTTGAGTGATACTCTGGAATCTGTAGTCCTATCGTATGTGGCACCCGTTTCTGAAGAGGTCTCTTCTGTGTCCTCCGAGTATTGGCGTCTTCCCCTTTTCCTTAGATGTTTCCTGCAAAATTGCTCCATGTTATTTCCTGTTTTATAGTTTGCATAAAGGAAAAGAGTAATGGAAATAAAGATTGACATGAAAGCTTCAGATCTTATGTGTGCATAATTATGGCATTCAAAGTGAACTGACTCTTCAAAAAAAAAAAAGAAGCCATTCGTACAATCATTAATTTCCTTTTTAAGGCCCGCGTTTAATTCTGATTAATGGGCAGCTTTCCTTGAATACTTTGCCAAGGAAAATTCGTGCTCATCGCAGATCGCAGATCGCAGATCGCAGATTTGTGTTATAGTATTTTGGTATCGCAATATCGGATCATCACAGATCACATATTGTGGATCGCAGATTGCAAATCACAGATCACAGATATTAGTCATTGTGTCCTACTCTACGGGATTGCTGCGATATGCGACGTCGCACATCAGCCATCAGGGATTTCTTAAGCTTTTCATTTAAGAGCGCTTATGGTAAATGCGATGCGATGAATTTAGCATCATTTCTTTGTGGTTTGTTATGCTCATAAAAGAAGTGTTTCATTGCCTTGTGGCGATAAAATTCTAAGGAAAAACAAAAATGTTCCTAGAGATGTTTTTTGAATTTTTATTAAGGGTCCCCTATTTGCTTGTTGTTATTGCTAATATCAAACAAAGAGGGGGGTTGTTTGTGGCCACAACAATGGCGATTCACAGGGAAGAACCAGTTATCTCTGATTTCAGCTTCCGAAATAGAAAAATTTTCATAAGTATAAACTTTGTTAAGGACAGATAGAGTACATTATGTCTTATTCTATCAATGATATTTTGTTCCAACCTTTCTTTATTCCAATCGTTCGCTTCGTGCGGTTTAGTCCTTGCATTTATGTCAGAGAATTGCTTGGTTTTGTAAAGATAAAATGAGGTCATCTCTACTATGCTGGCCCTTTAAAATATGCTCATTTATCGTAGGTAGAGCCTCTGCTGCCAGCAGGCGTCCATAGCCTCGACAGGGTTACCTATTACCCAGCAATGATCCTTTATCATGCTTAAGGCTATCTACAACTTTTTCAGAGAAAAACCCATTTTGATACTTTTTCTTTTTTATTCTCTAAAGAACAATGTCTTCGTTGGGTGGCCAAATTATGACACAGTCATTCACTTGATTTACACTTTTGTTGAACAAGTTGGCTCGTGATGAGACCCCTTGTCTTTTGATTTCAACAATCTTAAGTCATTGCCCTGTTTTGGTGGACAGTATTGGCAAGGTCAGCAAGTTATAATATCAGTGATCATGATAAGTCAGCTCGTGATGAGACCTCTTCTTCTTTGAGATACAGTGTTTTCTCGGATTGTTTCTCTGAATGCTGCGATTTTCTTTAGCAGGGAGGAAACCATTGTTTTTCCTTAAGAAAGCTCTGGACGGTAATGATAGAGACTGAAAAATAGCAGTTTTTTACAGAGAATACTCATTTTATTATTGATACCTTTCATTGTGCTGACGTAAAACATGTTTTTTGGCCAAAGGTTGCTTTCATAAAAAAATTTTGAAGTTGGAATTAGTATCATATCTAGGCTCAAGCTGGACTCTATCCGTCAATAATAAAGACCATATTTTTTTAAATTTTTTTACTATTTGTACAAGCGAAAAATCAAAATCTATCAGAGAATTTGGTGTCCATTTGAATTGAACTCCTGTAGTAACCATCTACAACTGGTTTTATTTCTAAGAAAGAAGAAAAACAAAAAGCTATTCTACAAAAATTTAGAAGAGTAATCTTCTATGGAAAGTATATTTTCGGGATTTGTCCATTAACACACAAAGAATCCTTTCTACCTGCTAAATCCTGCAACACAAACGTTGATGGGCCTATGACTTCTACAATCTGAAAAGGACCAAGCCACATTTTCTGGAATTTTGTATGTTTGCCATTCTCTTCATGAGCTTTATCCCATTTCAAAACTAGATCTCCCATTTGAAAGTTTTTTCTAGTCATTATGCTTGAGTCAAAAGAGGATTTTATTAGCGCTTGGTGATGAGCATGGGTTTTCTTAGCTTGTTCTCGTTGTTCTTCTAATTTAATTATTTCCATCTGTCTTAATTGTAAGGAGGAAGTATATACCTCATCGATGTACTGTACTAAAGATAAGGAGGGAATCATTAAGTGAGTTGGAAGAACCACTTCCTTCCCATAAACTAAGTTAAAGGGAGAAGTGCCGATTGAAGCTTTCTTCGTTATTCTATCTGCCCATAAAGCATTTACCAAGGTTTTGTGCCAATTCTTCTGGCTCTGGTCAACTGTCCTTTTAATAATCCTGATTAGGTTTTTATTTGTTGACTCAGACAATCTGTTTCCTTGTGGATAGTAGTTGGATGAATATTTTAGTTTGAACCCTCTTTTAAGTGCGAAATCATTCATTTCATTCCCAGAAAAGTAAGAAGCATTATCAAAAATTAGAGCTGTCGGCCACCCAAATCCAGTGATTATAAATTGATCAATGAATTCAATGATGATTTCAGAATTAGCTGACTTGAGAGGTACCGCTTCTACCCATTTAGTAAAATAATCAGTTGCCGTGAGGATATACCTATGCTACTTAGAAGAGTGAGGAACGATCTCACCTATTATGTCCAAGCCCCATTGAATGAACGGTTGCTCAATGTTTACCGGCTGTAGTGGCATGGACGGTTTCCTTTGTCTCCCTGTAGTAGTTTGGCATATTTGGCATTTCCTCACGTAACTGTGTGAGTCTTTGAATAGTGTGGGCCAATAATACCCCACACATAAGATCTTGTGTGCGGTGGCATCTCCAGCATAGTGTCTACCTGCGGGCCCATCATGGAGTTCCTCCAAAACCTTTTCGGCTTTAGTTTTCTCAAGACACCTAAGAAGCACAGAATCATAATTCCTTTTAAACAGAACATAATTTATGAGTTGATATTGTTTAGCTTTTAATCTCAGGGCTCTTTTCTTGGTGTGATCTAGGTGTGTTGGAGCATACCCGTTTTTGAGATAATAAATGGTGTCAGCGTATAATGATTCTATATCGTTTAGGCTTACCTCATACATTTGTACTTCCTCAGATGAGCTTTCAGGAATCTGCGATGCTCCAGCCAACATTTTTTAGAAGCCTTGACCTCTCATAATGCTTGTTGTTTTGATTTCAAGGTCATATTCTTGTAAAGCAGTGATCCAATTTGCTCCTTTTTCACCCACATCTTTCTGTATTAAAAGATTTCTTACCGCTAGAAACGGTACTATGACCTTGGTATGGGTCTTAAGTAAGAAAGGTCTGAAATACTTGATCGCTTTGAAAATGGCGTATGCCTGTTTCTTCACGTCTGAATAATTGAGTTCAGAACCTTGTAAATTAGAGCTTAAAGATGCGATTGGAGCTTCCGCTTTCTCTTGATTCGCTTGAGTTAGAATCGCGACATATGATTTTTCTGAGGCGAATGTGTACAAGATAAAAGATTCTCAAAAAATCGGGGTTGCTAAAGACGGAGCATTAATGATAGCCTGTTTGATCAGATTGAATGCTTCATGCTCATCTAGACCCCATTCAAAATTTGAATTCTTTTTTATCATGGTTTGCAAAGGAGAAACAATTCTTGAAAAATCTGGGACAAATCTTTTCACAAAATTGATTTGACCAAGAAAAGATTGCATGACCTTTTTATTATGAGGTAGGGACAGTTCGGAAATTTCTTTGATTCTATCAGGTTCAATGTGAATACCAGATTTTGATACTATGAATCCTAGAAGTTTCCCTTCACTTAATGCGAAAAAAGATTTCTTTGGGTTAAGTGAAATCCCATACCTTAAACATCGTTGAAATATTTGTTTCAAGTCTCTGAGATGGTCGCTTCGCTTCTTGGAGTACACAATTATATCATCCAAATAAATCACTACGGATTTATTGACTAAACGCTTGAATGCGATGTCCATAGCTCTTTGAAACGTAGCGCCAACATTGATCAAACCAAATGGCATCTTCCGATATGCGTTTGTGCCCCATTTGGTTCGTAATGTGGTTTTTAACTGATCATCGGGATGTACCAGCACTTGGTTGTATCCTGAAAATCCATCCAAGAAAGACATTAGTTCTGAACCTGCTACTGCCTGTAGTATCTGCTCCATAGGAGGGAGGGGAAAATTATCTTTTAGACAGGCTTTGTTGAGATTCTAAAAATCGATGCAGATTCTAATATCTCCGCTTTTCTTTCTAACGGGTACCATATTGGAGACCCACTTGGAATGTCTGATGAGGAAAATTATTCTGGCTTTTAACAACTTATTCAGCTCAGTCTTTATTTGGTTTTCTAGATTGGGGTGGATTTTTCTAAGTTTCTACTGCACAGGTTTTTCATTGTCAATCATAGGGATAGTATGTTGAATAATGGAAGTGTCGTATGCCTTCAGCTCATTGTAATTCCAGGCAAAAACATTTTTGTATTGTCTCAAAAGATGAACATATGCTAGTTTCTCTTCAGGAGCTAGGCTGTGGCCTAGATTAACGTTTTGTGGTTTATCATCGATTCCCAGGTTTATTGATTCATAGTTCAGAGTTGAACTGTAGAGCTTAGAATTAATATACCTTTTAAAATGAATTTTCAAATCGTATAGGTCTTCTAACTTAACCACCGATTCAGGTATAGCATTATCAATGCTAATTTATTTTATTTGTCGATCGTGGTGGTCTTCGTCAATTATTTGATTGTAGTAGGATCCTTCAGAGGTGAGGAAATTTACAATATCAGGATCATCATTAAATACTCTCCAGTTCGTAATGTTGTTAGGGATGGATGGTTTAAAGATTAATTCTATCGAGAATCTATCTGGACTAAAATCTTCGGAGGGAATGAGTCTAGAGGCTACGTTTGCTAAAATGTCTGTGCTTGCATTTTGAATTCTCGGGATTGAGAAAATATTGAATGCTGTGAAATGCTCGGTCAGATCTTGTACTAGAGATTGATAGTGTTTTAAATGACTTGATAGGCAATGTATGGTGTTACGTACCTGTTTTACCACAATCTCAAAGTCTCCAAAGACCTGAAGGTACTTGACGTTTAACCCGATTGCTTTGTATAGGCCCTGCACCAAGGCCTCATATTCTGTTGTATTGTTTGTGCAATCAAATTCAAGTCTGCACATAAGCATTGTCTTGTTCCCTTCTGGACTAATCAGAATGCATCCTGCTCCTGCTCCTTTGTTAGATTTAGAGCCATCAAAATATAATTTCCAAAACAAAGATGTATTTATAGTTCTTTACAAATTTAACACACTTTGATTATCATTTGGGAAAAAATTTCGACTTGGGACAAAACTGAATTTTCTAAGTAAGGTGATGTATGAGCATTGAAATTGCCGAGGAAAGAATCTGTCGAGTAGTTGCCTATGATGCTACTATTGTATGATATTGCTTCATTCTCTCCCTCCAATTTTGTTACTATGTACTTCTGCTATAACTCTCGTTTGACCTTTATTTGATTCGGTTTACCATTGTATGGTAACCAGTCGGTTGAAAGATATCCACAGAGTTTTTCGGACCAATCCCGGCTAAGAATTAAGCAGTAGAGTTCAGGGATATCAGCTACCAGAATGTCGATAACCTGACATACCTTGGGGTTAGACGACAATCTTATGGTGACTTGATTAAGTTCACCAATCACTTCGACTTGGGACCGATCAAGCTGAACTATGCTCACTGCGGATTTTTGTGGTTGAACGTTTAACTTGGCACGTATTGATCTGGGTAAAATATTTGTTGAAGCTCCAGAATCTACCAAACAATTGTGCACGTTTTTGTTGAAGATTTCATAAGTGAGCAAAAAGGGGGGAGTGTGAGATCTTGATATACCTCCAATCAAGGCGATGTCATTTGGATCGATCTTATTGGCGTCCTGATTGGGGGTCTTCCCATGTTGTGTATAGCTACAGCTGTAGGCAAAGATGTAGTAGGTACGACGTGTAATTCTTTCATCATTATCTTCTATTGATGTTTCAATTTGCTCAATTCATAAAGAGTGATATTAGCCCTAGTCTTTTTCATGTCATCGATAATATTGTAGTCCATTTCATCCGACACTATTAGTGTCCTTGATGGAGGTGTTTGATCTGATTGGACTGGGCTAGATTGAGTCGCCTTAGCGGTCGTTTTCTTTGTTGCGACTTTTTCTTTTACTGTAGGGCTCACGCCCTTCTGCTTAGGAGTAGTTTGGGGAGGATCAAGTTGGTTTTTGCTTCGTGTGCTAACCGGAAATGCTTCTTGATCTTCTTCTTGTGGGAGGATGAAATCCCACATTCCTTGTAGTTCCACAACTTCTTCATCATCGGTCTTCCCTTCAATGGTTCTCTTTTCTTCTTCCTCTTCTTCGGATTCAACATTTGAGATAGCGTTGGGTGGTTTTGCATCCATTGAAGGGCCTCTTTTAAAATCTCTGTAGGGTTTTCTCGAAGAAGTTTCTGCCACTTGTTTCTTTATGTCAATCATCTCATTGGACATGGTCTTTAATACCTTCTGCAACCCTTGTAAATCGAAAGGATCTTTCATCTATTTCTTCTTGGGGTCTTCCTTGAAGGTGATCTTTTTAGATTTGTGTTCTTCGATCACAGATCTTTTCTCCAAGGCTATAACGCGTTTCTCTACTGCTATCACCTCTGTCAACTTTTCAACTAAAGTTGTTTTATTTTCCCTATCTACGAAGACTGCTAAGTTTGATGGTAAGGCTGTGATATACCATTCACATCGTACTTCTTCGCTAGGTTGGGAAGCAGTGGGGATCTTGTTGAGGATCTTATTGAATCGTAAATTGAAATCTTTGACGGGTTCTCTGGTTTCAGCTTTAAGATTGGACAAGTCACTGATTAACGTTGTCGTTGATCTGTCATCACCAAATTTGGTGAGATATTGATTTTGAAAGATGTCCCAACTCGTTATAGACCCAGAAGGTAATGAAAAGTACCATGACCCGGCCGTCCCTTGCATTGTATAGGGAAAAAGCCGGACAACAACATCTTCGTTAGTAACTCTGTTGAGATTGACAGAGAGAATGAAATTGTTAATGTGCTTTTCAGCTAGCATGCCTGCTTTTGGGTTGAATTTGGGTAGCCATTTCTCAGGATGGGTCGGTATTTGGCTCAAGGGTGGAGACATTAAAACCGCTCCAGGGTTGTTCCATGTAGATTGAGGCATTTTTGAGCTGCTGGTGATTGCAAGTGTAGGGGATGATCCTTGAGGATGGGAAGATGAAGATAATATGGTCTTGGACAATTGGGGAAGAGGGGCTGTGGAAGGTGGACGAGTGGTTTGGAATGAAGATATGAGCGGTTGAATTCGCGGTGAGGGGGTTGAGATGGATGGTGTAGACGAAAGAGTCTCACTATCAGAGTGGAGTGATGTTTTATTTTCTCTTTTCCTAGTGGGAAGAGGGAATTCAGTTGGCCGGATGTCAAATTTTCCGCTCTTTAACCTGGTCAGGGGATGAGCAGGATTGTACTGCGAAGTCACGATCCTTTGAGATTTATCAGACCCTAGTGTAAAAATAGTAAACCCTTGGAGCTTCTGAATAAGAGTTTGAAATTCAGGGGGTTCAATGGTAGATTGGTCTGAAAGATTGGGGTAAGTAGCAATGGTAAATATTCGACCGACTTCGGATTCTGATTCTAAACGTACTGGAGAAGTTGGGGGAGTTGATGAGGGTGATTTACTCTCAAAATGGTATTTAGATTTCGATTTAGGTGCCATTCATAGTTTGGGCCCTCCTTCTAGCGTCAAATATGTTGAAGCCCCAAAAATCGGGTCGACAACAAGGGGGATACCCACTTGGTCCGGACCTTGGTTGGCAGCTCCTTATCCGTTTGGTATAGTGGGACCGACTGGGGATAACGGGAGCAGTTTCCTGATCTTGGGTGTGTGTGTGTGTGTGTGTGTAGAGTTGAACTATGCTGGTCTAAGAGAAATTTAAAGTTAATCTAATTCAAATCCTTTAACTTTACTCTATGCTATTGTAATCTAGTGAGAAACAACACGTATAATCTACGCTAACCCGGGGTGTATATCTTCTATTATGCGATCTAAAAATATTTCGAACAATAACTGGTAATAAAGATCATTCAGCTATTTTAAGAATAGAAATCATTAAAGATAAACCACTTTGCATAAGAAGTTAGGCAAAACAGTTGTGAACAACATATCGCATAATAAGTTACTCATATGTCAGGCATAAACAATATGACTCCACCGTACAAAAGTGCCAAATGAGAACCCATACATTCATACAATGACATATAAACAACTGAAACCTATAAATCACTTTAAGAATATAAGCAGAGATAGTCAAGAGATAAAAGTACCATTTATGACTGGTTCCACTCATAAGCTTCAAGCAACAATGATTTATCTCTCCTTGTTCTAACATCTACTAAGAGTACAGAAGTGCAACATCAGTAGCAGATATCAGATGCCAACATTAATAAACCTTGATCCATCCATTCATCAAAACCACCTCCAAGGGCACAAAAGTGCATGTTCTGAGGACGAGTTTTTGACAAATCTCCGGACCCTTCTCTAAATGCCTGAGAAGGGTTTAAATACTGCTAACTAATTAACTTGATTACATAAATTTAGGATCTGGTTTTCAAATGACCGTCCCTTGATAAAGCAGGCTATTTCTAAAATTAAATCTGACTCTGAACTATTTTCGTATTTGCTCCTTAGTGCTGTAAGCGTGCAACATTTGTCTGGGAAGAGTCGGTTGGTTGCCTTCCCCTTTCGTGTGTGCTATAAAAATAGAAGTAACAAGGGCTAGCACCACTTTTTGGTAAACTATCAGATATTTTAGAGAATCTCCCGTTGACTGAGTGTATACTTGGTAATAACCCAAATTTCCCTCAAACTAGTTCTGCTTTTTCTATTTCAGTTTCTGTCTTTGCGAACGACTTGATGAGTAAGAAGACTTTACTTTCCGAGCAATTCTATGGATTGAAAACTGCCTTCGTTCTTCATTCCGGGCTTTTCTGGCGTGTAAGTTTCAGGTCTCTTTGTAATCATGCTGCTTTTGTGCGCCTTTGATTCTGAGCTTCAGATGACCTATCGGTCGTTAGCATCTATTGAGTGATACTCTGGAATCTGTAGTCCTATCGTATGTGGCACCCATTTCTAAAGAGGTCTCTTTTGTGTGCTCCGAGTATTGGCGTCTTCCCATTTTCGTTAGATGTTTCCTGCAAAATTGCTCCATGTTATTTCCTGTTTTATAGTTTGCGTAAAGGAAAAGAGTAATGGAAATAAATATTGACATGAAAGCTTCAGATCTTATGTGTGCATAATTATGGCATTCAAAGTGAACTGACTCTTCGAAAAACAAAAAGAAGCCATTTGTATAATCATTAATTTCCTTTTTAAGGCGCGTGCTTAATTCTGATTAATGGGCATCTTTCCTTGAATACTGTGCCAAGGAAAATTCACGCTCATCGCATATCGCAGATAACAGATCGTAGATTTGTGTTATAGTATTGTGGTGTCGCAATATCAGATCATTGAAGATCGCAGATCGTAGATTTTAGTCATTGTGTCTTACTCTACGCGATTGCTGTGATATGCGACGTCGCACATCGGCCGTCGGGGATTTCTTAAGATTTTCATTTAAGAGCGCTTATGGTAAATGTGATGTGATGAATTTAGCATCGTTTCTTCGTGGTTTTTTATTCTCATAAAATAAGTGTTTCATTGCCTCGTTGCGATAAAATTCTAAGGAAAAACAAAAATGTTCCTAGAGATGTTTGTTTGAATTTTTATTAAGGGTCCCCTATTTGCTTGGTGTTATTGCTAATATCAAACAAAGAGGAGGGTTGTTCGTGGCCACAACAGTATCCAAGAGAATTGGCTACAGATCAAGACAGTCAGTTCACTTCCAATTTGATTGAAGACCTGCTCACACATCATAAAATCAAGCACAGGACTTCCACCCCTTACCATCGATAAGCCGATGGACATGTGGAAGTCAGTAATAGAGCTTTAGAAGGAATTCTAACCAAGGTAGTGAGCAGTAACAGAAAAGATTGGGTGGATAGACTAGTTAAGGCCACCTGGGCCTACAACACAACATGGAATACCACCAGAGCGTTCACACGCTATGAGCTGGTCTATGGGAAGAAGCCTTTGCTGTCAATAGAGTTTGAATAAAATACACTAAGAATGGCAGCTCAGTCGGACCTAGACCTCAACCATGCACAGGAGGAAATACTACTCCAACTCAATGGATTGGATGAATAGATATTATAGGCCCTTCTCCACACAGAGATAATCAAACTTCAGAGGAAGATATGGCATGACAAAAATATGAAGGAGAAGCAATTCCAAGAATGTGATTGGGCACTGCTCTATGACTTAAGGTATAAATACTTCAAAGGCAACCTAAGGACAAGATAGCTGGGACCCTACACTGTAGAAAAATGCAATGATAATGGTTCATTTCTGATCAGAACCATTGATGAGGAAGCCATCCCCATGCTTGTCAATGGACATAGGTTGAAAATTTAAAAGAAGCCCCTCTCGAAGCGAGAGTTCATTGAAGATATGAATAAGACAATGCTGGCAATGGAGCAAGTCTCAACCTCCACTCCACCCACTCACTGAAGAAAAAGAAAAAATAATGAGGACTCAAGTGAAAACCTCTATGAGGTGCTTGAGTCCCATCAATGGGTTGAAAACCTATTTTGAGGTGGTCGAGTGATGAAAAAAACAAAAAAAGAGAGAAAATAAGATCCCTTGGTGAAAACCTCCCTTGGAGGCGCCCAGGGCCGGCAAGTATGGTGAAAATCTCCTAAAGGCGCCCTAGTTTTTTTTCAAAATAAAAAAAATAGAGAAACAGGAAGAGAAAGTTGACTTTTAAAATGCATTGCAGGTTATAGGCAGACCACAGGAAGCAAAAAGTAGATGCCATAAAGCCTATTACACATCCTCTACACTCTTCTCCAACATTCTTGACCTTTCTTCCACCTCACTGTGTGTTTTTTCTTAACATTGTGTATCATATAGGAGGCCCTATGTGTTCTACAGGAGGCTCCTGTAGAAATCACAAAGAGCTCAAAATGGAATTTAAAAATAGTTTAAAGAGATGGGAATTTTCATAAAGATCATGTAGGCCATCCTATGGCTATCCACCATCCTAACCCTCCATCCCACACCTACACCACCTCATTTTCATTGATTTCTTTCCTTCCTACATAAAAAACATAAAAACTAGTTTAAGAAAAAAAATAAGGAAATGAAAAGAAAAACACCTCCAAAATTCACCCGTAGCTTACCAAATCCCTCTCCAATGCCATCAGTATCTCTAGTAGCATCCTCAGGCTCCCAACACAAGAATCAGCTAAAAATTTTAGAGGGAGAAGGAGCTACAGGAGCTCCTGTAGGATTTCTTGTAGCAGCTGATCCCTTAAAATCAAGCTCCAACAACAAAATAGGTGCAGCCACAAGAATGCAGAGGACGTTCGAAGCAAGATTCAGTTAAAGGGTACCTGTACAAAACAAACAAGCCATATATCAAGGAACAAAAGCATATAGCAGATGGGATATAGGCATGCCACACTGAAACCGAGAATGCAGCAGCAACAGAACCAAGCAGCACCACAACATGAACATTCGACCTGCAGGTAAGTGTCTAACCCTCTCGTCTATTGCATTTGTATAATTAAAAAATTGCATGAACGAATGATATGGTTAGGGTTAAATGCTCATCTGGATATCCCACCACACGTGTCCCTAGTTAACTCAGAAAATCCAAAAGACAGGTAGTGGCGGGTGTATAAACTCCGATGCAAATGATGGGAATTGATTGTGGGCAGAAGTCATGAGGGGTCATGCTGACACAGCAGTGGGGACCAATGGTCCGATTAATGGCAACGTACCCTTTTTGCCAACTCACATAATCACCGAAAATATATCAAAATAGACATAAGTACTCCCCCTCAAACTCCTCCACCACCTTTGTTTCCATTTCATCATCATCCCTATAGTTGCATCAAGCTCCATACCACCTCCATAGCCTCGAAACCATCATTCTCTATCGTTTTTAGCCCTCCTCCTCCTATTGGCATTCTACAAGAGCATTATCGAATTCTACGGGAGTAGTAACAGGTTCTACAAGAGAACCTACAACCAGTTCTATAGGAGGGGAAATAACTAGATTTTCAAGAGAAAACACAGGGTTTTCACTTGAATTCGGACTTTAAGAGGTAGGCTATGTACAAACTCACCTTGGATATTAATATGTGCAAGGAATGACGAAATTTTAAGGAAGAATTAACCATGAAAAAGAAGAGGAATTTCATAAAAAAGTGTTGCCTATTTCTTAAAAAAAACAGTTCTTATCTATTTCTTATTTCTGCAAAAATTCTTGTCTCCTTCTCCACCTAGGGTGTTCCAAAAGGGTGCAAGAAAAATGATAGGGGGATTCATGAGGAAGGAACCCACAAATTCAATCAGGCTCCATGAACATCCTGAGGTAGTAGCCATTTTCACTAGAGCCAATTGGATGCCAGTTTTTGAACAATTTCCAGGGTTTAATGAAGAAGTGGCTTAGGAGTTTTCCCTTTCCTTGGTACCCCACTCTAAGACCCATGCCATTGTTACTTTCAGAGTTCACACCGTGGAAATCACCCTAGAATTTATCAGTAGGGTTACCAGTCTTCCACTTGGATTACCCTATAGAAAAGATGAAAAGCCACTAGGTCAAGTTTCCAAGAAAACCTTCTTCTAAGCAAATGAACACCCTATAGAAGACAAAAGTGGCGTTAGAAGAACAAGCATACCTTACCCTTGGGATGAGGTCAGTTACCAAATCATCAATTAAATTTCATGTGAAGGGAGGTGTAGCATAGTTTATGACTACCATTTTAGACTTCTCCATGAGATAAGATATGGCATTGACACTCCCACACCCCAAAAACTCAACATTCCCTATTTTCTCGTACAATCCCTTATAGACTCTACCATTAAGTTGAAGGCAGGGGGTCCAGATCAGTTGGCTCACTATGGGTTGATTAAACTATTAGTGGAAGAAGCCCTTCAGACCTTCAAAATACCCATAGCTTGGGAAATCTTTAAAAATATGATAGGCGAAGATGACATAAAAGCCCTCACATATGACCTCAGTCCTTCTGAAACTGAGGGGGAAGAACAAAAAGGGGAAGATGAAGAGAAAACCAAAACAGAGGAAGAGGACACCAAAACAGGGAAGGAAGAACCTAAAACAAAGAAGAAAAAGACTGAAGCAGAGAAGGAAGAAAAAAAACAAGATCATAAGGAAACCGAAACAGAGCTAGAGGAAAAAAAGCTAGTAGAGGCAGAGAAAACAAAAGAAGAGGAAAAAGGGGCAAAGAAGACAAAAGTGTCCCCCGAGACACTAGAAAGGGAGGCAACAGCTATTCTTGCTGCCCTCAGCACCCTAGTTAAACCCAAAAAAAAGAGGAATAGGCAACCATCAATGCATTTCAGGGCTTGAAAAAGCATAAGGATAAAAACAGGGATGCCACCGCCATCCTGAAAAGAGCCTATCATAATTGAAGATTCCCCTCCTGTCAAAAGAGAAGAATCTCCCTCCAAAATCCCCATCACTTACGAAAGAGGAAGTCCTAGATCTTCCACTTGGAAGGAAAGAATAAAACTATAGGACTCAAAAGCAGTCCTACAAGAGGCACTAACTGCTCTATAGGATATCCTAACGAAGCTACATAGACGAAAAAGCTTGAGAAAAGGGCACAAGAGCAGACCAAGGGGAAGGATGAAACAACAAAGACACAAGAACCTAACCCCTAGCCTAGTTTGGGCTCTTATTACAAACTTCTTGAAGGGGAGAAAATTATTCCATAGAAATTTGCAGTCCCACTCAGCGAAAATTTTAAGAACCACCCTAAATTTATATGTATAATAAATGGGTGAATCCCCATGATACATAGGAAAATGGGAGGTGATTTTATCACTAATATATATATATATATATATATATATATATATATATATAAGATATATTGGCGAATCTCTCACCAGATTATATTATCTTGTAAAGTCATGGAGAATGTTTTGTTAAAGTATGAAATCATATATAATAATAATAAAACATATTCATTAAACTATAATATACTAACACATATGTTTGGAAAAAAGAAACATAATTTTCACTTCCTACAAACAATGTTGCAAGTTTTAGTGGCCATGTTTGTCATGGTAGGAGAGATTAATGTTTTCTCTACCACTTTTGTCAAGCTACCTCTTTTTCCAAGCTATCAAATTTCTTTCTTATTCCATAGACTTCAACTATGAGATTAAAAAAACACATCAAGTTTGTTTACCCCAACACGCCAACATGTAGCCAGCCCCAACTATATAATATAATGAAGTAGTAAGTATCCCAAAGGCCTGAAGGGGATCTAATGGAAAGAAGTGACTATTGTTAGAAGCATTCCAATCAATATATAAATATACAAATGTAGATTTATTATTATTTTAATTAGAAATCTTCAATTAAATAATAAAATTTAATTACAGCTCTCCCAATCTAAATTTATTATTATCATAATTCACTACCTTCATACCATTTTTAACAGCATTCTAACATGTGGATTAATTTCCTTTTCGGTGCACAATCTCCACCTTTTATGAAAATATGGTGTAGTGACCCGACCCCTACAGATCATTACGAAAAGCTAAGAATAACAGAGAAGATGAAAGGTTGTACAAACCAACATATTTTTCAAACAACTAATCCAAGATCAGTACCTTAACTTTTTCATGAAGATATCATATTGAGAATGTTTGATAAATGGTAGGAAATTTGGGCAGCGACTATCTCTCTTCCGTGAGGGTGAAGGTGAAAGAGTTAAGATTTCATTGTTTTGAATTTGTTTTTGTTAAATTAGAAAAACCACTATTAATGGAGATATCGGTATTTTTTAATAAATTTTGTGAAGTGACAACATGTAGCTTTAACCATTCACCTTAAGTCGTTTTTTACAATATAATTTCCTAAGTCTATTTAAGACTTCTCCATGAGCTGAGATATGGCATTTACACTCCCACACCCCAAAAACTCAACATTCCCTAATTTCTCCTACAATCCCTTATAGACTCTAGCATTAAGTCAAATGCAGGGGGTCCAAATCAGTTGGCTCACCATGGGTTGATTAAACTATTAGTGGAAGAAGCCCTTCACATCTTCACAATACCCATAGCTTGGGAAATCTTCAGAAATATGATTCGAGAAGATGACATAAAAGCCCTCACATATGACCTCAGTCCTTCTCAATGTGAGGGGGAAGAACAAAAAGGGGAAAATGAAGAGAAAACCAAAACATAGGAAGAGGACACCAAAACAGGGAAGGGAGAACCTAAAACAAAGAAGAAAAAGAATAAAACGGAGAAGAAAAAGACTGAAGCAAAGAAGGAAGAAACAAATCAAGATGAGAAGGAAACTAAAACAAAGCTAGAGAAAACAAAGCTAGTAGAGGCAGAGAAAACAAAAGAAGAGGAAAAAGGGGCAAAGAAGACAGAAGTGTCTCCGAGACACTAGAAAGGGAGGAAACAACTATTCTTTCTTCCCTTAGCACCCTAGTTAAACCCAAACAAAAGAGGAATAGGCAACCATCATTGTATTTGAGGGATAAAAACAGGGAAGCCACTGCCATCGTCAAAAGAGCCTATCATAATTGAAGATTCCCCTACTGTCAAAAGGGAAGAATCTCCCTCCAAAACCCGCATCACTTATGAAAGAGGAAGTCCTAGACCTTCCACTTGGAAGGAAAGAATAAAACTATAGGACTCAAAAGCAGTCCTACAGGAGGCACAGACTGTTGTACATGAGATCCTAAAAAAGCTACAGAGACCAAAAAACTTGAGAAAAGGGCACAAGAGTAGTCCAAGGGGAAGGATGAAACAACAAAGACACAAGAACCTAACCCCTAGCCTAGTTTGGGCTCTTATTACAACCTTCTTGAAGGGGGGAAACTTCCATAGAAATTTGTAGTCCCACTCACGGAAAATTTTAAGAACCACCCTCAATTTATATGTATAATAAATGGGCGAATCCCCATGATACATAGGAAAAATGGGAGGTGATTTTATCACTAATATATATATTATATATATATATATATATATATATATATATATATATATATAGCGAATCTCTCACCAGATTATATTATCTTGTAAAGTCATGGCGAATGTTTTGTTAAAGTATGAAATCATATATAATAATAATAAAACATATTTATTAAACTGTAATATACTAACACACATGTTTGGAAAAAAAACATAATTTTCACTTCCTACAAACAATGTTGCAAGTTTTAGTGGCCATGTTTGTCATGGTAGGAGAGATTAATGTTTTCTCTACCACTTTTGTCAAGCTGCCACTTTTTCCAAGCTATCAAATTTCTTTCTTATTCCATAGACTCCAACTACGAGATTAAAAAAAAAACACATCAAGTTTGTTTACCCCAACACGCCAACAAGTAGCAAGCCCCAACTATATAAAATAATGAAGTAGTAAGTATCCCAAAGGCCTGAAGGGGATCTAATGGAAAGAAGTGACTATTGTCAGAAGCCTTCCAATCAATATATAAATATATAAATGTAGATTTATTATTATTTAATTAGAAATCTTCAATTAAATAATAAAATTTAATTAGGGCTCTCCGAATCTAAATTTATTATTAGCATAATTCACTAGCTTCATACCATTTTTAACAGCATTCTAACATGTGGATTAATTTCCTTTTTGGTGCACAATCTCTCCCTTTTATGACAATATGGTGTAGTGACCCAACCTCTACAGATCATTATGACAAACTAAGAATATCAGAGAAGATGAAAGGTTGTACAAACTAACATATTTTCCAAACAACTAATCCAAGATCAGTACCTTAATGTTTTCATGAAGATATCATATTGAGAATGTTTGGTAAATGGTAGGAAATATGGGCAGCGACTATCTCTCTTCTGTGAGGGTGAAGCCGAAAGAGTTAAGATTTCATTGTTTTGAATTTGTTTTTGTTAAATTATAAAAACCAATATTAATGGAGATATCAGTATTTTTTAATAAATTTTGTGAAGTGACTAAACGTAGCTTTAACCATTCACCTTAAGACGTTTTTTTACAATATAATTTCCTAAGTCTATTTAAGACTTCTCCATGAGCTGAGATATGGCATGGACACTCCCACAACCCAGAAACTCAACATTCCCTATTTTCTCCTACAATCCCTTATAGAAATTAGCATTAAGTCAAAGGTAGGGGGTCCAAATCAGTTGGCTCACCATGGGTTGATTAAACTATTAGTGGAAGAAGCCCTTCACACCTTCTCAATACCCATTGCTTGGGAAACCTTCAGAAATATTATACGAGAAGATGACATAAAATCCCTCACATATGACCTCAGTCCTTCTGATTGTGAGGGGGAAGAACAAAAAGGGGAAGATGAAGAGAAAACCAAAACAGAGGAAGAGGACACCAAAACAGGGAAGCAAGAACCTAAAACAAAGAAGAAAAAGACTAAAATAGAGAGGAAAAAGACTGAAGCGAAGAAGGAAGAAACAAAACAAGATGAGAAGGAAACCAAAACAAAGCTAGAGGAAACAAAGCTAGTAGAGGCAGAGAAACAAAAAGAAGAGGAAAAAGCGGAAAAGAAGACAGAAGTGTCTCCCGAGACACTAGAAAGGGAGGCAACAACTATTCTTGCTTCCCTTAGCACCCTAGTTAAACCCAAACAACAGAGGAATAGGAAACCATCAATGTACTTCAGGGCTTGAAAAAGCACAAGGATAAAAAAAAGGGAAGCCAATGCCATCCTCAAAAGAGCCTATCATAATGGAAGATTCCCCTACTGTCAAAAGGGAAGAATCTCCCTCCAAAACCCCCATCACTTATGAAAGAGGAAGTCCTAGATCTTCCACTTGGAAGGAAAGAATAAAACTATAGGACTCAAAAGCAATCCTACATGAGGCACAGACTGCTCTACAGGAGATCCTAAAAAAGCTACAGAGACCAAAAAGCTTGAGAAAAGGGCACAAGAGTAGACTAAGGGGAAGGATGAAACAGCAGAGTCACAAGAACCTAGCCCCTAGCCTAGTTTGGGCTCTTATTACAACCTTCATGAAGCGGGGAAAATTATTCCATAGAAATTTGCAGTCCCACGGAGGGAAAATTTTAAGAACCACCCTAAATTTATATGTATAATAAATGGGTGAATCCCCATGATACATAGGAAAAATGGGAGGTGATTTTATCACTAATATATATATATTATATTATATTATATATATATTATATATTGCGAATCTCTCACCAGATTATATTATCTTGTAATGTCATGGCGAATGTTTTGTTAAAGTATGAAATCATATATAATAATGATAAAACATATTCATTAAACTGTAATATACTAACACACATGTTTGGAAAAAATAACATAATTTTCACTTCTTACAAACAATGTTGCATGTTTTAGTGGCCATGTTTGTCATGATAGGAGAGATTAATGCTTTCTCTACCACTTTTGTCAAGCTACAACTTTTTCCAAGCTATCAAATTTCTTTCTTATTCCATAGACTCCAACTACGAGATTAAAAAAAAACACATCAAGTTTGTTCACCCCAACACGCCAACAAGTAGCAAGCCGAAACTATATAATATAATGAAGTAGTAAGTATCCCAAAGGCCTGAAGGGGATCTAATGGAAAGAAGTGACTATTGTCAGAAGTCTTCCAATCAATATATAAATATATAAATGCAGATTTATTATTATTTTAATTAGAAAATTTTCAATTAAATAATAAAATTTAATTACGGCTCTCCCAATCTAAATTTATTATTAGCATAATTCACTACCTTCATACCATTTTTAACAAGATTCTAACATGTGGATTAATTTCCTTTTTGGTGCACAATCTCCGCCTTTTATGACAATATGGTGAAGTGACCCAACCCCTACAGATAATTAAGACAAACTAAGAATAATAGAGAAGATGAAAGGTTGTACAAACCAACATATTTTTCAAACAACTAATCCAAGTTCAGTACCTTAACTTTTTCATGAAGATATCATATTGAGAATGTTTAATAAATGGTAGAAAATATGGGCAACGACTATCTCTCTTCTGTGAGGGTGAAGCCGAAAGAGTTAAGATTTCATTGTTTTGTATTTGTTTTTGTTAAATCAGAAAAACCAATATTAATGGAGATATCAATATTTTTTACTAAATTTTGTGAAGTGACTAAATGTAGATTTAACCATTCACCTGAAGACTTTTTTTACAATATAATTTCCTAATTCTATTTAATATCTTCATTATCATAAAATCCAACCTATATCCATCTTAACTCCACATCTATCACTCTTATAGGGATGAAATCTATTTATTCATCCCAGCACTTGGTAGACCCGGAATTAAGATGGATCTAAGCTTATAGAATTTCCCTTTCAGTAGTCCATGCTCACATGAATGCCATGGTATTACCATGGGTTATCATAAACCTGGAGCTTAAAAACTGCTATTAGTAATTTATAAAAACTAATAAAATTAATAATTGATTTTTATTTTATTTTTTATTTTAGCCAAGTTAAAATGTTTAAGTGACATTAAATTACAAGATTCATTTTTACTCTACCATGGGTCAATACCATGTGCCATATTTATTTTTATTAATACTAATATTAGGGTTAATAATGTCTTTTTGCATGGTATTAATAATAATTTGGCCCATGGTATTTGGCCAATAGGCTTCACCTAATTATGACACATTTTTTGAGTGTTGGTAAGTAGAAGGTGGCTTATGGAGTAAATATAAAAAATGTTTTATTTATTTACCATGCCTTTGAAGTATAAAAAGAGGTTTTATTTATTTACCTTACCTCCTCTTTATTTATATTTTTATTTATTTACATGCTTGTGTGTTCATAAATATAAGGTGACATATGGAGTAAATATAAAAAAATGTTTTATTTAGTTACAATACATCTCGATTTATTTATATTTTTATTAATTTACAATATCTCTTTTATAAATATGGTATTTGGCCCATAGGATTCACTTAAATGAAACCTCGTTTTTGAGCCTTTTAAATAGAAAGAGGGTTATGGATTAAATATAAAAAGAGGTTTTATTTATTTACCATACCTCTAGTTTATTTGTATTTTTATTTATTTACCATACCTTTGGAGTAAGTATAAAAAGAGCTTGTATTTATTTACCATACCTCCACTGTATTTATATTTTTATTTATAACTATCATAAATACATATTCTTGAAAATGAGGTCGAATGGAAGATTGTAACTACTAATTTCAAGGGCTAAATTTACTTTTTTTACCCTCTCCCTTAAAATAAGGTGGGCTAACCTCCATACCTATTTTTTTTATAAAATAAATTTGAGGCAATTTGTAACAATGTACTACGACACAAAATATTTTCCCAATAAAAATATAAAACCCCTTAATTTAGCACAAGGGCGAAAATTCACCCCTAAAGTTTTCCATGGTCCCACTTTTCTTTAAACTAGAAAAAGAAAGGATAAGGAGCCATAGATGGATGCAGATAGCCAAGTCCAAAAGGGTGGAAGATATTGGCCACGTGGAAAGCAAGCTTAGAGAAATGGGTAAGGAGTTAAGCAAAGTAAGACATACATAAACAATCAGAAGATCTCACTTGGAAGCAGAAAATTGAATGTTAAGAAAACAACTACAGGAAAGGGAAATAGAATTGGCATGCATGGTGAGCTGGTCTATGGAGGCACTATGGTGCAAGACACCAGCAAAATCATATGGAATATACCTCAAAGACCAATGGCTACAATTTCAGATCAAGAACTTGGCACAGACAGGCACCATGCCTTTTCAGGATTATAGACAGTTCATGGACCTATGTAAGCACAGTTCAGTAGAAGACAAGGAAAAGATAGCACAGTTCTATTTTTATAACATGCCCCTAATTTATATGAACCATTGGGACCCAAATGCCAGGTTAGGGGACTTGCAGCTAATGGCCATGGCATCATGGATGAGTCATGAGGAGAAAAGGGCAACATAAATCAAGCAGTTGATCGAAAAAGAAAAAAAATAACCCCTCATTATTACAGCAGAGCCATCAAACCCTATGGCTCTCATTAGCACCCACATGTTGCTTACAAACAATCCTCAAATTTCCCTTAAATATGTTAATGATCAAGCTAGGTGATAGGTCTAGCCCCTCATTACACTCACCAACCTTAATGAAGGGATATAAATTAATTAACTATAATGATTAAGAGTTTGATTAAATGTGTGATTGATTTATTAAACGGTTGATTACAATGATTTATTAGATATTTGGCTCCCGGTATTTATGACTTGTACCAGCATCGCTAGTTCTTAGACATGTGTCCACTCCTCGATAATCTCACTCCCGCTTTGCTAAGTGACCTACAACCCCTATCCTCTGGGTCATTTGTCTGTCATTCTATTGGAGGTCGAAGGTTTCACTGTGTAGCCATTCTGGTGCGTTTTCACTGTAATATTATGCTACTTCTTGTGGTTGGGTTTGGTCTTCAACCTAGGAACATGTTCGGCTTCAACGTCTGGTAAGATATGCTTGCTTGATACTGATTTTCTATTGTTCTTCCACCTCAGCGCTTAATATACTCTGTTGTGTTCAGGAAATTCGCTCATTTGAAAAGACTGTGTGATTCTCTGAGTATGTGGTTACAGTCGGTTGTTTTGCTGGATTATGTGACTATTCCTTTCTTGGTTTCTTTGATTTGACCGTTCTCAGAGTCCTCTGATCATTGTGCTCTATTTCATTTACAGGTTGTGGTCTTAGGGTCTTCAGCTTCAGTTTCTTCTCCAACGGCAAGGTAAGGTCTCATTCTATGCCATCATTCCTCTTCCGTTTTTACACATTTGTCTAACTCACTTGCTCCTTTGTGAGCAGAGGGACCCTCGGTGACTAAAACCTAGGTGCTTTGTCTTTGCCCTGGTAAGTTCGAACCATATGTTTTTGTATTTTGTTTTGGTTCCTCATTTCCTCTGTCCCTGTCACGGAATACTCATACTTTTGTTGTTTGTGTTCTCGTGCAGGTGGTTTCATCTTGGAATGCTCATACTTTTGTTGTTGTTCTCGTGCAGGTGGTTTCATCTTGGAGGTCTCAGCTTTGGCTATATGGCGTGTTGGCTAGGCCTGGGTATGGTCGCTCCTTGTCAATCTTGTTTTCTTGTTTATCTCTTAGGTTAGGCTAGTCTTTTGTGTGTGGAGACTGTTGTCTCGCTGGCATAATGTAGCCGAGCCCTTTAAACTTCATCTTATAGTCTTGGGTTGTCGCTGTAGGTTCATTTTTAGTTAGGGTTTCTAAACCCATCCTCTGTTACACTTCTTATTTGACTTGTACAACGTTGTTCTTGTAAAGACTATAATTTATTTTTGAACAGAGATTTACGATTACTTTTGTGAATAAAAAGAAGGGTTTTGTTCTTCAGAGAATACCTGTATGGTTGGTCTATGTCCTTGTTGTTTGGAATTTGTATGCTTCCACGAACTTCTTTTGGTTTCGATTTAAATGGTTCTGGGACTGTTTGCCCTCGTAACTGTGATTTCTCTCGTGTCTTTACTTTGCAAAACCTTGTTGATTTGTCAACTTGCTTAATCGATTCAAATGGAATAATATGTATGTTTTGAGGAATAGAAACAAGTGAATTAGCTTTTACTGTAACAAATAACTCAGTATGATAACCTGTAGATGGACAACTGTGGGATATTAAAAAGCAACTTCTGCATACTCAAAGATTTTTCTATTCTTATTTCCTTTTCCCTAAAAAGTTGAACCCGTTACAATGCATTCTGTCTCTTTTTCATTAATTTCCTGGAAACAATTTCTCTTAACTGTTGTTAGTTACATTTTTATAGTTTATTTTTAGTTCTAAAATTGTTAATTTCCATACACTATGATCTGTATAAGTCAAGATGAAAAACAAAAATAATTAACTATAACAATTTGTCTAATTCAACTTCTACCTTCCTAAATACTATTTTTCTACAAAATTAAAATAACAATAAAAGAAACAACTACAGTGTTGACTTGCAATTTCCCCCTTAGTCTTCTCAGAGACCAAACAACCTTCTGTCATGATGACCCATCAGCTAGATGCTCCTGCATCAGGCTCCTGGGGTAAATAAAAAAAATCATGGCTTCGTTCCATGAGCTCCTCCACAGAATAGCTTGCCCTCTATATCTATGTCGCGTCAAACCATGAACAGTCCTTGATAGGACGGTTCTTCCAGTTGACAAGGTATCATAGATACTCCTTCCTGCAAGTTCGCTTGGTCACTTGTGTGTTGAGAATCTTCTCGATTTCGTGGGGTTGAGCCGAAGGCATTTGCGTCATCCAAGAACTGCCTTCAACCTGGGTGTCCCATTCTGGCCATACCACTGTGGCATCTTCAGGGTGTGCAGTAGATGGGAACAAGTCTGCCATGTTGAAAATAGGGGATATGCCTATATCTGGTGGTAGTTGTATTTCATAAGCGTTAGTAGAGAATTTACGCAGAATTTTACAGGGACCATTCTTCTTAAATTTCAGCTTGTTATATGCGCCCTTAGGAAACCATTCTTTGCGTAAGTGTGAAAGGATTTCATCCCCTACATTGAATTGTAATTCTCGTCATTTTAAATTTGCTTATTGTTTATATTTTTGAATGTTGTCCTGCAACTTTGATTTCACCTGCTCGTGTAGATAATTCATCACTTTGGTGAAATCTTCCCCATTAGCACTTCTCTTCTCCAATTTTCCCAGATCCTATAACTCATCTACTCCGCAAGGATGCATGCCGTACAGGATCTAAAATTGATTGTGTCATGTGCTGCGGTTTAGTGAATTGTTATAAGTGAATTATGCTTGAGCCAGCGCACGATCCCATAACCGTGAATTTTCCCCAGTCAGGCTCTGTAGCAGGTTCCGCAAACTCCTGTTCACCACTTCCATTTTCCCATCAGTCTTTGGATGGTATGCAGAGCTGAATTTCAATTGGGTATCCAAATTCTTCCACAGGGTGTGCCAAAAGTGTCCCGTGAATTTTACATCCCTGTCAGAAAGAATAGATCTAGGTAGGCCGTGTAATCTAACAATATTAGTGAAAAACAGGTGAGCTACGTGACTACCATCACTAGTTTTTTGGTAAGGGATGAAATGCACCATTTTTAGAAACCTGTCTACAACCACCATCACCGAGTCGTAACTTCGCTACGTTCTAGGTAGTCCTAAGACAAAGTCAATGCTAACTGAGTCCCATGATCTACTTGGAGTAGGTAGTGGTGTGTAAAGCCCAGTGTTTTGACTGTGTCCTTTTGCCAATTGGCAAACTTTACACCTACTCAAATATTGTTGCACATCCCTTCACATTCTTGGCTAGTAATAGAAGTGTCAGAGTTGATCTAAAGTTTTGTCTATACCGAAATGTACGGCTAGACCTCCACTGTGCTTCTCCCGAATAATATTTTACCTCATAGAACAATCAGGAATACATAACTGTCCCCCTCTAAACAATAGCTTCTCCTACAAATTGTAGTGCAACCATGGACTATTATTCCTCAGCAAGGGATTTTGATAGGCTTCATAAGCTTCTTCGAAATATGTGTCAGTCTCATACAAGTCTTTCAAATGCTCAAAGCCCAACACTTGTGTTGTACTTTCCTGTAAGAGCAAGGCTCTTCTGCTTAACACATCTACCACCTTGTTGGCCTGTCCACTGATGTGTTTCAACACAAAGGTGAAACTCTACAAATCTTCGACCCACTTGACATGCTTGTGGTTCAGTTTATGCTGTTGCATCACATATTGCAGTGCAGAACTGTAAAACAATAACACAAATTCACTCCCCAGAAGATAGTGTCTCCAATGCTTTAGTGCTTGGACGATAGCATAGAATTCCTTATCATAGGATGAATACTTCTGCCTACTTTTGTTTAACTTCTCACTGAAAAATGCAACAGGTTTGTCTTCTTGGTTGAGCACAACTCCAATAGCTGTACCACTTGCATCGCAACGAACTTGGAAAAGCTTATTAAAATATGGCAACATTAAAATTGGCCTTTCTTTAATTTTCTTCTTTAGGAGCTGAAAGCGTTTCTCTGCTACCTCGGTCTAATGAAAAGGCTGACTTGCCTTTTTTATAGTGTCCAACATACGCACGCAGATTTCACTAAAATTTCTTATAAATTTGCGATAAAAACTCGCCAGCCCATGAACACTACGTACCTTAAATAGCCTTTTCGAGGATGGTCACTTAATGATTACTACAATCTCTTCTAGTTCCATCTTCAACTCGTTTTCTACAATTACAAAGCGAAGATAAACTAGTTCTCTTTGTAGGAAAGTACATTTTTTCAAATTTATCAACAACTTATTCTGCTGCAATTTCTCCAACACACTTCTAAGAAGTCGAAATTGTTCCTCCTTAGTCTTGCTGAAAATTAATATGTCATTAAGATATACTATCACAAAATTTCCGATGAACGCTTTCAACATTTTTTTCATCAATCGCATAAAAGTACTAGGGGTGTTACTCAAACCGAACGGCATGACTAGCCACTTGTACAACCCTTCATTGGTCTTGAAGGCTGTCTTCCACTCATCTCCTTCCCTAATCCGGATCTAATGATAGCCACTCTTTAGATCAATCTTCGTGAAGTATGCTCCTCCACTAAGGCATTCCATCATACCGTCCATCCGTGGTAGTGGAAATTTGTACCTAACGGTAATTTTATTAATGGCCCTTGAATCACATTCACCATTCTCCTCATTTCTTAGGAGCGAGAATGGTTGGTACTGCACATGGGCTCAAACTCTCCCTTATCAACCCTTTATATAGCAACTCTTGCACGTGTTTTATGATCTCCTCATTATCTTTGGGGCTCATCTGATATGTTACCTTATTTGGTAGACTTGCTCCAAGTATAAAGTCGATATGATGACTGATGCTTCCTTTTGTAGGCAACTTGTCTGGCAAATCATCAACTACAATATCACTAAACTCCTATGGTGTCTTCTGAATTTATACAGGAAAATCAAACATTTCCATGTGCAACAATATTGTCTTTGCCCTCCTCACAACAACATAGTTCACTTCACTTTCTTTGATCTGTTTCAAAAACTATTTTCCACCCATTAGCAATGCTGCTTGTTTCTCTTGTCTCCTCCTCCTTGATGGGCACAAGTGTGTGCTTGATCCCATCTTTAAAAAACTTGTAGTAGTTCGTCTTCCTATCATGAACTACCTTTCGATCATACTACCATGCTCTTCCTAGCAGTATCTGACACACGTCCATTGGCATAATATCATAGATAACTTTGTCTTTGTACTTGCCAATGTGGAACTCAACTTCACATTGTTCATCAACCAACAGCTCGTGACCTTTCTACAACCATGACACCTTATAAGGATAGGGTGCTTCAGCCACTTCAAACCCAGCTTCTCTACCATCTCGGTGGAAACCAAGTTATCTATACTCCCACTGTCGATGATCAACTTACAACATTTCCCGTGCAATTTGCAAACTGTCTAGAATAATGCTTTCCTTTGGGTCTACTCAGCTATTTCTTTGGCTAGTTTCAACAACACTTTGTTCAAAACTAAGGCTTCCCCCATTTCCGATACATTTTCTTCTTCTTGGGGCAGTGCCTCTGCTTCCTCAGGCTATGCAACAAACGTTCCTCTCTAGCCAGCTTGTTCTATTTTAGTGCATTCAAAAGATCTGTGTCTCCACTTGTGGCACCTGTATCACTGATAATTAGCTCTTCCACCTCGGCCATTCCCTCTTCCTCACTGATATGGCCTACCATGTATAGTGTTGTCTCCTTTTTCTGTTGTTCCTGAAGCCTTGGAGTTGCTACCCTCTTTGCTATTACTCACAGTTCGTCCTCTGCCATAGGACTATCCTCTTCCATAGGATCCTTATTTCTTCTCTCAGTCCTTCATCTACTACTCTGCGCACACCTCTCCCATGCCCTCGTCTTCCAACTTCCATGTCGATCCTTGCACTTTCAATTTCCTGCTCTAATAACACTTGATTGGTCCAGCACCTCGTTACACTCACCAAGCACCTCGTTACACTCACCAACCTTAATGAAGGGATATAAATTAACTGTAATGATTAAGAGTTTGATTAAATGTGGGATTGATTTCTTCGACAATTGATTACAATAATTTATTAGATATTTGGCTCTCGGTATTTATGACTTGTACGAGCATCGCTAGTTCTTGGACATGCGTCCACTCCTCAATAATCTCACTTGTGCTTCGGTAAGTAACCTGTAAACCGTATCCTTGAGTCATTTGTTTGTCATTTTGTTGGATGTTGAGGGTTTCACTATGTAGCCATTATAGTGCATTTTCAGTGTATGTTTATGCTACTTCTTGTGCTTGGGTTCAGTCTTCGACCTAGGAAAATGTTCAGCTCCAATGTCTGGTAAGATATGCTTTCTTGATACTGATTTCATATTGTTCTTCCACCTCAACACTTAATATACTCTGTTGTGTTCAAGAAATTCACTCATTTGAAAAGACTGTGTGATTCTCTGAATATGTGGTTACAGTTGGTTGTTTTACTGGATTATGCGACTGTTCCTTTCTTGGTTTCTTTGATTCGACTATTCTCAGACTCCTCTGGTCATTGTGCTCTATTTTATTTACGAGTTGTGGTCTCAGGGTCTTGAACTTTGGTTTCTTCTCTAACGGCTTGGTAATTAATTTTTTTCTAAGTTAAAATTTAACCCATAACCTTTTTATACATGGCTAATCAAGTAAATGTGTGTATTGATAAAGTATTCTTAATGTGTGTATTGATAAAATATTCTTAATTTAAAGCCACTAACATTCATGTGTTGTGTTGTGTTGACAATCAATATAGTTGATGGCTGTAAAATAATAAATTTAGCATCTATAGATCTTCATCCAACTCCAATTACACAAAATTATAAACTGCCATATATATTTTAATAATTTATTTTTTATTCAATGTTAATTATATTTTTTTTTATCAATATATCTATTTTAACGTAATTAACTTACTGAAAAACATTAAAAATTTAAATTCATTTATATATTAAATCAAGAAAGTTCATAAATACATTTAAATACAGAGGAGAAGAGGACAAATTAAAAAACGACGCCAATGAAAAATTCAACAAACGTAATTTGTTTTCAATAAAACAATATTCCAAAATTTAACATCTGGTTTCATGGACATTTCATTTCTATATAAACCATTCCAGTTCCTTTCTTACAACGCTTCTCGACATGCATTTGAAAATAAGTAGGAGACCCAATCGGAGGCCAACAATGATACCCCAATCTTCCAATTTCAGGTTGATGATTCTATCCAGCAAGGACTCTGAATTTCAATCCATGAAGGTTGGTAAGCACTCTAAGTATGTTTTCTAAAATGCAGATGAATATACTTATCGCCCAGGGTAAAACGGTAGAAAGCCCATATTTACAATTCCCTAGCAGACTAAACTGCGAAAGCTACACAAATCTCGCCTGTAAATCCTACGGAAACTCCTGGATTATGTGAAGTTAGTGATGAGAAAGACCACAGAGATTTAAAAAGATGAAGGCATTGAGGCTATCTAGCTCTGAAATTCGGCCCTGCATAGAGGGCATTCGAGCTTAACAAAAAACCACCGGCCAATGCACTTCGGATGAAAAAGGTGATTGCAAGGCAGTCGACTTGCATTTTGTCCAGCAACGAGCCTATCATGACAAATGGCACATATAAATATCTCGCCCTCACCATCATCCATTCCAATGGATTGCGCAGGAATGGTAAGGGTTTGGGAAGAGTAAACAGCCGCAACAGCAGCGGTTGCGGGATAACGGTGATGGAGAGCAAGGTATCGCTGTCGAAAATGAGGATGAAGATCAAAATATTCAACTCTTACTTCTATACAATTACTGTCGTCGTTTTCCAAGAGTTGAAGTACCCGACGATAATTTGGAAAAGTGCCACTCCATACAACTTGTTGGTTGCACACATTTCCGTCTGGCCGACTCCAATCTATGATCATTCGCAACAAAACAATGTTCATGTTTTCAGCCATTGCAGCCTTCATATTCGTTTGGCCACTGTAGTTGGGAGGACGCCATTCATAGATGGCCTTCTGTCCAATGTCATCTAATCGACGTACGGACACATTATCCCAAACATTCTCCAATTCCCACACAAATCTGTTCTCTGCTTCAATCCTTCTAAACACCACACTAGATACCAAGTGTTGTTGCTGAACATCACTTGCATTTAATTCCATGGATGCCGATTGTTCATCTGAAACCACGTAACTTTCCCACACCGTCTCGTTCCCGCTCACCTGACCACTAATTCTCTGAAAGATTTCTTTCACAATTTTGATATATCTTCCATTTCTTGATTCGTCCATCCTGTCGCTTTCTGAAAGATATGTCGCAGAAGTTTCTGAACGTACCGCGGAGAAACAGTGAAGATGATACCGCGATCACACAGCTTTCCTCAGATATTGATCGCTAAGCGGGTTTATAAACTTCTCATATCATTTTAAAGTTAATATACTTTACCATGACATTAGTTATAGCAAGCCGACACAAAAAGTTGTTGCGTTTTTCTTTTTAATTTGGAAAAATGTTCTAGTGTTTATTTCACCTACTAAAAGCATACACAATTATCTTTTTCGACATGTTTCTTTAATTCTATTTTTTTCCATATTCAAAGTTTTATTATCAATTTTAACAATCTAATACATTCAAAATAGAAATAAAAAATCTAAGAATGTATATTCATAATTTTATATATAACATTAATATTTAAAAATAAAATAAATACTATAATCAAAATTTATAAAGAATAATTTTTGATTAAGTGTAGCTAATATCACAAATATGATATTTTTCCTTTTCCATTATTTTATTGAAAAGGAAAGTAGTAATATTGTAAAATGTTTCATATTTTTTAGTTTTTGTATTTAATGTTCATCAAAATTTTAGTTTTGCATAGAACATCAATTTTCATATTGGACCTATGATCTTGGAAAAACACAATCAAATGTTTGATTTCAGCTAGGAAAAAGTTTACTAATAGTTTTTGACATATTTATTTATCATTCATTCATTTTATGACAATATTATCTATAAATTGTTAGTTCTTTGTTCATTTGTCATAGACAATACTAATTCAAATGTCATCAATTCGGCACAATTACTTGATCCCTATCCCATTCTTATCCTAAAATCGATGGACTGATTGTGTCCTAAAATTCATGGACTGATTATATCTAAAAGATACAACCCTCTCTCTCCACATATTCGAGATCCCATTATCATGAACTATCAAAAAAAATTATGGAAGCGCATTATCAATTAGTTTTTAACCACTACCCCTAGACAAATTTTCTCTTTACAATGTACGAAATTTCTTTATACGTTAAGGTCATTAGGTACAAAATTTACTGAATAAATATACTTTTATTTAAAAAACGAAAGCTTCGTGACCATCCATATTACCCATTCCACTGTTAATGGAACAACATTAGAATTATTTCTTCATATATTCCCTTCCCTACTCAATTCCTAGATATCTTGAACCCATTGGCTACAAAATTTATTCAAAAAAATGTAATTTTATTTATAAATCGAAAGCTTCATGGTCATCCATATCACCCATGGAAATGTTAATGGGAGAGCATTAAAATTGTTTGCTTGTCTATTTCCATGGGGCTTCACTGACAAAACAATATCATACCACGTGGGTTCATATTGGGGGATATATATTGAGGAAAATTTGACTTAATATATTGGGGGATATATAGGGTGTAATGAGTTTTTATATTGGCAAGTATAAAAAATGGAATTCAAAGTTAATGAAAAATTATAAAGGGGTATAAATAATGTTAATGAAAAAATGGATACCTCCAATATCTAGTCAAAGTAGGGGTTTTTTAAATTAGGGAGGTGTATTGGGTTCATATTGCTAGGGGGTTAAATAATGTGATTTTTAGAGGTATTTTCCAGTATATAGTCAGACTAGGGGTATTGTTTAATATGCCATGAATGCATGTGATATGTTAGAGGTTGATTGAGTGAATCCCCCTGTGTATTTCATACTCAATTCTTGAAACTTACATCAATAAAATCCACTAGAAAAATATGTTTTAATCTTGTTATTACCTCCACTTCAAGCAAACTTATTTAGAACATTGACAATGCATGAAAAAAATTACCATTTTTCTTGTGAATGAGTCTATAATGAGCACATGTGTGATGTTCCTCCCAATTCCTCTTCTATAATTTTTCCCAAGTTAATACTTTGTTCATTAATAAACACTACATAAATAAATATTCTCTAGGAAATTTCAAATTCCAATGATATTATTACCACCATTGAAGTTATAACCTTCATCCTTTTATGCTTAAAAAAATATATCGAATCTTGGGCATGTAAACGCCCAAAGGCTAAAAATATCACTCTAGTTCATCTTGATTTTCCTCAGTTCACACATGATTCCCTTCTAAACATGATCAAAAAACATTCTATGAAACTACTTCATTGCCTATTAAGCATATCTTATCAATCATAAGTCATTCCTGCCTCCACATTTAAATTGTAGGTGGATTTAGAATATTGGAAAGCATGCAAAAACCTACTTTACTTAGTTATTAGATTAGTTTTGGTTCGATTAGGCAATATCTTCTTTCCTTGACCCATGCATCCTCCCTTATCTAAAAAAAAGTCACCACACCTACCTTCCAAGCTAGAGCCTACCTTGCCTCCCCCCTCCCCCCATCAAAGGAAAATCCTTCAGAATTGTCTCCCACATCACTAAACTATTATGCTGAGATTTTTCAATAGCACTTATCCAATATTCCATTGAATGTGGATAAATATATTTTTGAATCACTAATTAACACCACAATTCTTCACCTTGAAAAATCCTCCAAACACTCTTCAATGCAAAAGAAAGATTACTTCAACTCAATTGATTGGATGAACACAAAATGTACACAATTCTCCATACAGAGGTAGTTCAGCTTTAGAGAAAGATATGGCATGAGAAAGGCATCAAGGAGAAGCATTTCCAAGAGGGAGATTGGACACTACTCTATGATTCAAGATATAAAGATTTCAAGGGCAAGCTAAGGACAAGATTTCTGGGACCCTACACTGTGGAGAAATCCAATGACAATGGTTCAGTTCTAATCAGAACCATTGATGATGAAGCCATCCCCATGCTTGTCAATGGACATTGATTGAAAGTCTACAAGAAACCCCTCTCCAAGTGAGAGTTCATTGAAGGTTTGGATAAGGCAGTGATGGTAGTGGAGCATGTCTTAGCCTCCACTTCATCCACTCATTGAAGAAGAAGAAAAAAATAAAAAATAAGGACTCAAGTGAAAACCTCCATGAGGTGCTTGAGTCTGATCATTAGGTTGAAAACCTGTCCTGAGGCGGCCCAATGATGTCAAAAAAATAAAAAAGAGGAGAGAAAAATAAGATCCCTGGGTGAAAACCTCCCTTAGAGGTGCCCAGGGCAAGCAGTTAGGGTGAAAACCTCCCTCAGGCACCCTAGTTGTTTTCGAAAAAACAAAAAAGGGAAATGAATTTATAGTTGCATTGCAGGTTTGCAGGAGGACTACATGAAGTAGTATAAGGTGCCAAGGGAGCCCTGAAACCAACAACAACACCTATCCTACCTTCCCACAATTTTATCCATCATTCTTTGCATTATTTTCACCTCACTGTGCTTATTTATCAAAAACTATGTTTTCTAAAGGAGGCTCTGTGTTTTCCATAGGAGGCTCTTGTAGGAATTACAGAGAGGTAGAAATGGATAGAAAAGGCAATTTGAGGGACAAGGAAGCTTCATAAAAAATATATAAATCCTCCTACAGTCTTCAAACCTCTTTGCCATCATGTCCAAGCCTTCATCACACCCCAAGCATCATTCTTCTTCCTGTACAAGAAAAACACAAAGGAAAAAACAATTTTCAAGACAAAGAAAAAACAAAAAATAAGAGAGTAGGCAGCACCATCAACCTTACCTGAAGCCTACCTATTACCTCTCCATCTCTATCTAAATATCTAGCATCATCCTGTTGTGGTAAAAACACAACCCCCCATTTTTGACTTGCTCAACTCAAATAATGGGGACCCTTTCTATAAAAATTTTGCTAGGCACCTTTTTGGATTTTTATTTTAGTTGATTGCCCTACGCTGTCGTTAATTTTTAGTTTTCTTTGGATTCTTGTTTTGATTGCTTTGTTAGAATCGATTTTTTACAAGCTTCCCATTGA
Organism: Pinus taeda; assembly: GCA_000404065.3. Taxonomy (NCBI): domain Eukaryota; kingdom Viridiplantae; phylum Streptophyta; class Pinopsida; order Pinales; family Pinaceae; genus Pinus; species Pinus taeda. The sequence continues at coordinate 12,035 of APFE031521916.1, read as the reverse complement.
CGCTTGTTTCGCCTCATTTGGTCAACTGGTTTGAAAATGACACTCCTTTGAAGTCTCATTATTTATCTAGCCTGGGTTAAAAATGTATAAAATGTATAATATTGCATTTTGTAAATAAATTAGTTCAATAAGACATTCATTTTAAATATTAACTCGCAACAAGTTTTTATTAACATTTTTCATTTTTTAGTCATGCAGCCAAGTTATTAATTATCGGGGTTTTAAGAAATTCACTCCAATTGCCAAATGAAATCTTAATCTCAAAAATCTAAACATTCAAGTGGCTGTAGTTTAGATAATTTCGCAACTTAAATAAATTTCATTTAAAGAAAATCAATATAAAAAATGATATTAAATCTTAATTTAATTTAATTAAATTAATATAAACTTAATTTAATTAAATTAAAAGTTAAATATATAAAAAAAAAATATAATATATAAAATAAAACATTTATATGAATATCGCATCGGGAGTTTCATATGTCCCAAGCTTAAAACCCCCGATATTCCCCACACCCCGACTTACCGATACAATGGGGACTTATCGCATCGGGAATTCTATTTGAAGACCTCCGACACCTCCATGCTCCGATACCCGATGGCCTCTCATCCCCGATCGCCGAAATTTCAAAAAAGGCCCGAAAGGCATATGGGCATGATGTATTAATTAAAAAAGGTTTGATATTTGTTTTTTTTATCATACGTTTTATGTTTTGAAACCACTCACGTAATGAGTGGAATAGGTTAAGGAATAGGTTAGTTATTTAACGTATGGTGTAGGTTAGTATGGTAAGTTTTAGTATTTTATAGATATATTAAATATGTTAATATGGTAGGTTAGTATTTTATATATAGGTTAGTTATGGTAATATGGGTGGGACGTATTTGTAATATTAATTAGTTTATATTAATATACGTAATGTATTATATTATTTAAAATAAAATGTAATATATTATATTAGTTAAATTAATATATATTATTTAATTAATAGTTCAGATTAATTAATTTATAATATTTAGTTAATTAATTTAATTTAGATTCAAATAATATTTAGAATTAGTTTTTAATTAGATTTAATTTGTTTATAAATAGTTAATTAGATATTCGTTAGCTAGTTTATAATTAGTAATTAAATTAGAATTAATTAGGGTCTAATTTAGGATTTAATTTTTAATTCAAATTTTGATTTTTAGCCCAGCAACAGAATTTCCAGATTTATATCAGATTTGACCCATCAATTTTGGAAGCTCATAAATTGAGTTCTACTTGGCCAAATGAGGCCCACGACAGCTCATTGGAAAGAGAAAATCAAGGAGAACATTTTGAAAGAGGTTTCACCAACAGATTTGATCATTTATTGGGCCAAAAATCAAGCAGAAGATCAGGCTACGAATTTTGAAAAACAAAATCAATTTTCTGAGTTATTGTTTTCAATTTCATTTGACCAAAGCCTCTTCTAATTGCAGATCCATTGGCCAATGATATCCTTTGCCAATCAAATCATTCCAAGCATCAATACGTAGCTTATATTTTGTTTTTAATTATTTATTTAAATATAATTTGATTGGGTTTGATTTAATTGCTAGAAATGATATTTTGATTGCATTTTAATTTATTTTGATTTCTTTTGTAGGAAAACAGTGGAAGAAATATGGAAAAAGAATCTCAATCAATAAGAAGCCTCCAGCAATTGATGATCAGAATTAGGAGCAAGTAAAATTGGATTTAGCAGAATTCTATTGAACAAACTCTCCTCTCTAAACATTCTTTTACAAAGACTATAAATAACAGATTGCAGAATGGAATAAGGGCTGCTCTCCTCTGCAAATTTAGACTTCTGAAAGCACTATTGTAATAGGAATTTAGAGTTGTAGGAGGGTGGAGTGAAAAATCTCAGATCTGGGGATTATTGAGGATTTTCCCTTTGTATATTGAATTATGCATGAAGAACAAAGCTTGCACTTTTGTGGCTCTAGTTTTAAAGGCAGAAGTTCAAGCAATGTAAAGGGCTGTTGGAGACCAAGGACAGAGGAATGGATGCAATAAATTGGTATTTCTAATACTATTGTTTCAAATATCAGTTTTAATTTTATTATGATAGGAATCTGTCATTTTATTCATGTTTTTGCACTATTGTCAATTTTTGTAATTTGTCAAAATCTTGTTATTATGTATCTTTGTTTTTATGGATTAATTTCTCATTTTTGAGTAACTACTTACTCTGAAATCTGTCTTATGAAACTGATTTATTGAATGAAAATGTGTTGTGAACTATTTCCACATATCATTATTCAATTATTGGATTTATTGATTTGATAATCAATATCATTTTGTGAACTACTTCCTGAATAATGTTGGTTTATTATTTCAGTTTTAAGGTCTCAATAGAATGTGTTTTGGTAACCATAATATCAGTTAACTGAACTACTTCATTAAGTTGATATTCATTATAAACAAGACATGTTTAAATCCCAATATTTTAATTATCTTGCTCTTAGTTGGGTTAGATCTATATCTGCCTAATTAAGATAGGATTTAGATTAGTTTCTTTTGCTTTCATCATAGAATAAGCTTGCATTTAGAGTAAATTCTACATTCTTTCAAGTCCTCTTCTCAAAGAGGCAAAACTTTAGTTGTGGCTTGGCTGAACCCAAATCAGCGTAAGGTTCATTCTTTTGCCTGATCAGCAAGAAGAAGTGATCTGATGTCCCCGTCTATTGGTAGTTAAAGATACATTATAAACCAATAGCAATAGGGAGAAGGTAACTGGACCTAGATGAACAGTCGGAGCCACCACACCAAACGGAAAAGGAGCTGCTTTTAAGGTCTGGACTGGGTGGTTATCCCCCAATGTTGTTGCAGCGATTTTCGAGGCATCAACATTTTTGGCGCTAGAAGGAGGGCCTGAGATTTTGTCTATTGGAGTCTTTTCAAATTTTAATATTTTATTTATTGTGATGGCTCCTCTCAAACTTCCAATTTGGAGTTGTATTCATGGACGTGCATCCTCCAATACTCCACCCGAAGTGGTAAGACTCTTGTCTCAGGCAAAGTTTAATGGTAAGGAAAATTCCTCTGCTTTTAACCATGTCTGTCAATTTCTTCAAAATATTTCAAAATATGATTTTCAAGGAATTGATGAAGGCATTTTATGTAGGATTTTTAATCTCACATTTGCGGAAAAAGCCAGAAGCTGGTGTAGAACTCTTCCAGTTGCCTCAATTCACAGCTGGGATCAATTTGTTACAATTTTCATTGCTAAATTTGACGACTACGATTATAAACAGGTATGTGAAGAAATTGAATATCTACGTAGGTTTGAAAATGAGTCTGTTAATGATTTCAATATTCGATTTCATTTGAATTGCTTAAGATTTAAAGACGAAGATAAACCTACGAAAGAAGAATCATTAGATTGGTTTGAATATGTTTGTTCTCTGCCTCCCATTCCCAATCCATATGAAATTAGTTTAAGTTTTGTTTCATCCCCTTCCAACATAAATGAAAATCCCAACACGGATATGCAAAAAAATGATGATGAAGCGGTTTCACAAAGCTTGGAAAATATTTCCATTCAAATGCAAGAAGACAACAATAGCAGTTTTAGAGAAAAAGCTGCATTGAAATCAAAAAGCTACTTTGAAGTAAATTCGGAAAATCAATCGCAAATCAGCAAGTACAAGCAGCAATCAAAGCAAATAAAATGCAAACTGCTGTACAAATTTCTGAATTTCTCCATGATGAACAAATGCCGAAATCAGAGCAGCAAAGCAGCATTCTTCAAAAAAGCATATGCACGCAAAGGAATGATCTGCAATCTGAAATTTACAATGAGCATAATGCACAAGAACTCTCAAACAGAGACAGTTTTAAATGCATTGTTTCAGGTTCACACTTTTCCCTTTATCCCGATATTTTCAATGATGGTAATATTTTTTCTCTTCGTATTAATGATATTTCAGAAATTAAAGAGTATGATTTAAATGAATTACCATTAAATTTTTATCAAGATAAAGAAACAATAATTGGTCATTCTTTTGCCATTAATGAACATGAAATTCTTGTTCCTTCTTGTTTGGATATATTGGATGAGATTGAAGGGAATTCTACAGAATCTTGTGAGGTCATTTATGATGATTACTCTGATATTGAGGATGTTGATTTCAAATATTCCTCTCAGGAGAATCCTCATGAGAAAATTCAAATAACATCTGAAAATGAGGAATGCTTCAATTTAGGAATTACCCCAACTAATCCTCATTTTAGAGTAGCTAATTATCTTCGTGATTTCACCATTCAAGAAAACATTGCAATTTATGATTCATATAAGAATCAAACTCCCATTCCTACTCATAATCATGATTCGTTTTCTAATTCACAAATTGGAATTCAAAATTATTCAAATTCCATAATTCTGGCCATTCCTTGTGAAAATGAAATCGTTTCGAAACAACCCCAATTGTGCTGTAACATTAGTTGTAAAAATAGTGATTTCATTTTATTTTTATTTCTTCGGTTATTTTGTTTAAATTTAGATTTATTTTCTAATTTTATTTTGCAAAATTTCACACTTTTCGCTGGCATATTGAGCGCCTTATTATCAAACACTCAATCGATGCATTGCCCAATTGGGAAATTCAAGTTTCATATTATAATCATCAGCATCGAAAGATATTAATATTCCAAATTAAATCAATGCTAATGTTTCATCAGAAGCTTCTATTTTTTCAAAGGCAATATCAACAAGAGAGTGTATTTTTGCAATCTGGCCAGCTATTCAATTCAATTAATAATTTTCCATGTCATTTGACAGACTTTCATTCATTTTTCAATGACTCATTTGAAGATTATTTGGAAGTCCTTCAAGGAAAATTGTCAATGATTTAACATTTGTACATAATACTAACAATTCTTTCCAGGCCTTTGAATTTGAAAACTCATATCCACAATTCGGCCTGTTATCTCTTCCCTTGAACATTTCTCCATCCTTAATAGAAATCCATCCAGATTTCTATGATCCAATTGGTATTCAATTGGAAAGGAAATTTCAAGAGAAGGAGATTTTAACCAAGTTGCTAACAATAATTGTAAATTCTAATTTCAGATTTAATTGCCTTAGTTTAGTTAGATTTTTATTACTAACATTTGAACTGTACATAAACGCGGGAATTAAAATGAGAGAATGGTTACACTGGAAATATGACTATACCTAGTCATTTTCATGTATATGGTTAGAATAGGAGTAGAATTAATTTAGTTAGCTTGTTTTATGTAGTTAATTTATTTGCATTAGTTCTGTAGATTAAAAAATAAAACAAAGCAATCAGCCTTCTCATACATGTTTAGTGGAAACATTTTTCCTTATCAGAAAAGTTTAATTCTTGCTTTCCTTTTTATAGCGATATCTCTGCTCTGCCTATTTTGAATAATGTCTTGATCAAAGCCAATTAAAGTTGCACTTGGCATCAATGGCCTCAAAGCCACTTTTCTTCATTTCGAGATTTCCTTCTAAGATTTTCTTTTGAAATTTCTATGGTAAGGATTTGAGGATATAAAAGCTTCATGATCCCATTATCCTATGAGATGTATGATTGACTATGATAAGCCTAATTCTAATTCAATCATTATCAGTCAATCTAACTTGTCACGACAATCATATGAAGTTCATATTATATTCCTCGGAATTTGCCAAAAGCTGATCTTAAGGATGCCCATTTTGCCAAGTGCACACATTTAAATCTGTTTTCATATTTTTCTACAATTAGTGGCTTAATCTCATTTTAACCTTTGGTTTATTATCTGATGTTGTAAAACACATCATATTCATTTACTAAAAGAATTATTGAACAGTCACTATAACGATACAAATTTTTCTCAAGATTAATTCGGAATGAGTAGAGGTAATAAATTGTTACTTCACTTCGAAAGGGAAGCATAGTTTCATATTGATTTCTGGTAAATTTTATATTCCATGAACATGAATGATTGATTTCATTTAGGCTGATTGCACACTTAGATTTAAAATAAATGATGAGATGATTTTGAACAAAGTCAAAATTTTGATAAATCAAAGGAAGAATTTGAAGATTCATAAGGTAAAATTTGCAAACAATTTCCTTCCAGGTATGCATTTGCAAGCTCGTTCTCATCTCTTATTAGTTTCTCTTTTCTTTGTTTATTTTTTATTCGTGTTCTGTTTTATTTGCAGGTTTTCATTTTGTTTTCAAAACTTGAAGTAAGCAGTAAACCCATTTCAAATTTGCAATAGGCTCAGGGAAATTTTATTTGTGATGCATTAGAATTTAAGCATTTTTAATTTTGCTTTTATTCACTTAGAAAACCCAATTGAAATTCCACGAATATCATAAGACCATTCGCATCATAAGATTTCATCGGAAGTAGTTCTTAGCATTTCTTTGCTCATCAAAGACCTCCGATGTATTATCTTACTCATATGTCACATCGCATTTCACAAATCGGAGGTTTGCAAATGAAGTATACTTCCATAATCAAATCGTTGATCTCCGATAAATCACATTACCGATATTGCGATGACCACATAATTCTGGACCCGATATGTAGTTCAAATCAAAGTCATAAAATTATCGCGTCCGTTTAATCGCAATAATGGTAAGAGCATAAATTTTAAAGGGTCGATGTCTCGGATCCGATATTTTATCAAATTTTTATCATAAAGTTATCGGGTCCACTTTTCATCGCATGTCGGCGTATCGAGAATGGTTACATCATGTGCTCAAGATTGTCGATTGCCCGATTGCCGATCGCCAATTAGCTATGACATTCATCGCACATCGGCATCGCAGGAATCATATTGTGTGACATCGGGTGCTTAAGATTGCCGATCGCCGATTAATCGCATCGTCGATATCGCAATCGCTTCCTTGCAGTTTTATTTATGGCCGATGTCTCGAGTCCGATATGTTATTAAAATCCCTTCATAAAAAGTTATCGGGTCCGCTCTTCATCGCATATCGGCATTGCAAAAATACACTGTGTTACATCGGGTACCCAAAGTTTTCCGATCTCCGATTAGCCACGACATCCATCGCATCGCCGATAGTGCAATCATTTCGTCACATTTTTATGCTCACGTCACTTCTTTGAATCTACAATGTGCATTTTGCGATGTGGGAAGCACGATGCAATCAATTCTCTGGTCTCCGATATAATATTTCTTCACTGATGCGATCGCTTTATTTTATTGCACATGTTCTTATCGGCAATTTGCCATTGCAATCACCGATGCGATAGCTTCCAATGCGTGCCTTTGAGCCATTAACATTTAATCGATATATGGCATAGCAATAAAGGTGAAGCTCTGCAGATTAAATTTGAAGCATGGTGAAGAAACATGTTATGTGAATCATTCGATACGGCAATGTGTTATTTTAAAAGCAAGCTTGGGTAACCACTATGGTAAGAAAGCAGTTAATGACCAATTTGCAGCATATTCAAATTATTTCAATTTCTCATACATTTTAGTTTAAATATATAATTCCATAATTAAAATGGAATTCAAGACCTCTCTATCTTCATATTTAAATTTTATTATCGTAGATTTGGTCTTGATTCTGGACTATTTATAAAATCATGGAGTTTATATGAAACTTGTGATATTTTGAGAAACAGTCATTGCTGCAAATTCTCATTTTCATTTTTGATGCATTTCTTTAATTTCAATTCCCTTGAGCACTAGGCATTTCATTTTTACGTTTTTCTGCTTGTTTTAGTTTAAATAAAATAAATAATGATTTTGGGTTATAGGATTTTGGTTAGTTTGGCTTCTTCGTGTTTTTAATGTTAATTAAAATAAGAAGTCAGTTAGTTTGGAGAAATTGATACCTTTCAGGTAAGATCAAAAGCAATGATCCAATGGTAAGATTCATGTACCCACTTTCATTAATTTTCATTTTATCACTCTAGTTTCATTTTTGTTTTTAAATTATGCTGATATAAAACTCTGTTTTGCAGCTCTTCATAAAATTTTTCAATCTTTTGCCGAATCATATTTTCGAAGTCCATACTCTTCTCCTGGCTTTATTTCAATAAGCAGCGATAATTTTCATCGAAATAGCTACACCAGGGAGTTTCTGAACCTTTAATTTGTTTCTTTGAGCATTCCTTTTTAGAAAATGATTAAGATGATGCTTTGAAACAAGAAGATTCATATCAGACAGAAAGTTTTCATTGTGGCTGAATTTTACGTCGCTGTTATCTAAAAGCCTAAAGCATTTACAACTCTGCAAGGTATGTTTTTCTAAATCTCAACATAAGGGGGAATGATTGCATGCTTATTTTCTTTTTCTTCATATTGTTGAGACATTGGTATAAGCGTTCTTGTTTGAGTTTATCTTTCGAAACTTGGATTTTCTTTCATTTTTCATATTTTTTTATTTTAATTTCGTTTGCTGATTTCTTTTCTCACTTTAGTATAAGATTTCTTTTCTTTTGGTTTTCAGTTTTGATTTTGGTGACTTTGCCGTGATTTATATAGAAGGCCTTTTTGTTACCTAACCATGGTCAGGATACATGGAAAAAAATTGTTAATAGTCACCTATTAACTTTTTCTTAAATCTCTTAGTAAAGTTTGATTTTCTTATTATAAAAGTAGACGTACTTAAGGAAGAGATTACCAATCAAGAGAAGTTGGCAAAGTATCATAAAATCTGAAAATTTTATTTTTTATCAAATTGTAATAATTTTGAGATTTCAAAATTTTATTAAGATCTTTCAAAGTTTTATTATCAGTCAAGAAAAGTTATTTATAACCAGGTAAAGGCACTTTACAGCAAAGCACCTTTAACTCTGAAATTGTCATTCTTAACTCTTAAGGAGTCAATGATTCTCCCTGTTCCAAAGAGTCTTATTTTTCTAGAGTATAATCCAGAAATATATTTAAACTTAAAAGATAAGAGGTCTCATCATGAGCCTGCTTACCATGGTCATAGGGGAAAATAGGTTGACATTACCAACATTGCTAAATATACCAGGGTAATGGCTTATGATTGCAAACAATTATAAGACAAGGGGTCTTATCACGAGCCAGCTTGTTCAGTCCAATTTTAACCAGTGAATGGCATTGTCAACTATCTGGCTACCATACCAGGACAATGGCTTTTAAAGAAATAAAAAATAAAAATTCAAAGAAATAAACATATATAAATGGATTTATCTCAGATCAATAATTCTTAAACAGATGGGATTCTGAGTCATTTATGATTAATAGGTAACCCTGTCGAAACTATAGACGTTTGCTGGCAGCAGTGGCTCTACCTGTGACAAATGAGTATATTTTGAAAGCTAAGCTGTAAAGTGACCCCTGCTTTATCTCTTCAGCTAATTAATGACTGATATAGAGTTTTGAAATATTTAATTTATGAGGAATTTTAAGAAAAATTACAGTTAGATGATTCTTGTTTTATTCAGATTAATGAACTTAGTCAAGCATTTCAAGAATAATTTTCTCTTCTTTAATTATTTTACTTTAATTTTTGGAAAATCTCATTCATATCAAGCAGAGATAACTGGTTCTTCTCCCGTGTGTCGCCATTGTTGTGATAAAACACAACCCCCCATTTTTTATTTGTTCACTTCAATTAATGGGGACCCTTTCTATAAAAATTTGGCTAAGCACTTTTTTGGATTTTTTTTTAGTTTATTGCCCTACGCTTTCGTTAATTTTTAGTTTTCTTTGGATTCTTGTTTTGATTGCTTTGTTAGAATCGATTTTTTATAAGCTTCTCGTTGACGCTTGTTTCGCCTCATTTGGTCAACTGGTTTGAAAATGGCACTCGTTTGAAAATCTGATTATTTATCTAGCCTGGGTTAAAAATGCATAAATGTACAATATCACATTTTGTAAATAAATTAGTTCAATAATGCATTTAGTTTAAATATTAACTCGTAGCAAGTTTTCTTAACATTTTTCAGTTTTCATCATGCAGCCAAATTATTAATTATCGGGGTTTTAAGAAATTCATTTTAAATTCCAAATCAAATCCTTAAACTAAAAAAAAACCAATCATTCAAATGGCTGTAGTTTAGAACTTATATTCGTAAAAATAAAATCAAAATAAAATTTATGTTTAAAATTAAATTTTAAATTAATTAAATTAATTAATATATTAAATATAATTAATTTAATTAAATTAAAATTTTAAAACAAACCAAAAAATAATATTAATATTAATTTAATTAAATTAATATTATTAATTTAATTAAATTAAAAATTAATATAAAAAAATAATAAAATAAATAAAATACGTTTATCGGGTCGGGAGTTTATTCGCAACATATTTTAAAACCCCCGATATTCCCCATACCCCGATGCCGATATCGGATCGGGGATTTCATATTGTGCAAAATTTTAAAAGCCCCGACTTACCGATACAATGGGGACTTATCGCATCAAGACTCTTCATGCCGATACTCCTTCACACCCCCGACTTACCGATACCATGGGAACTCATCGGATCGAGAATTTATTTGAAGACCCCCGACACCTCCATGCTCTGACCCCCGATATCCTCTTCTTCCCGATATGCCGAAATTTCAAAAGGCCCGAAACGCATAAGGCATGGAGTATTAAGGTAAAAGGCATACGTTAAGATTTATACTAGTTTGAGTTTTTAGAAAGAACACTCATACGTATGAGTGGAGATAGGTAATAAAAGTTAGGAATGCTGTAGATTAAGTGTAGTTTATATATTAGTTTATATATGTGAGGAGTAGGGTTAGTTAATATATTAATTAGTTATATTAATATGTAATATGTAATTATTATATTATATTAATTAAATTAATTAATGTCAATATTTATATTATTTAAATTAATATATATTATTTAATTAATAGTTGAGATTAATTAATTTTATACATTTAATTAATTAATTTTAATTTAGATTTAAATATTATTTAGAATTAGTTTTTAATTAAATTTAATTGGTTTATAAATAGTTAATTAGATATTCGTTAGTTAGTTTATGATTAGCAATTAAATTAGAATTAATTAGGGTCTAATTTAAGATTTAATTTTTAATTCAAATTCTGATTTTTAGCCCAGCAACAGAATTTCCAGATTTATATCAGATTTGACCCATCAACTTTGGAAGCTCATAACTTGAGTTATACTTGGCCAAATGAGGCCCAGGACAGCTCATTGGAAAGAGAAAATCAAGGAGAACATTTTGAATGAGGTTTCACCAACAGATTTGATCATTTATTGGGCCAAAAATCAGGCAGAAGATCAGGCTCTGAATTTTGGAAACAAAATCAATTTTCTGAGCTATTGTTTTCAATTTCATTTTGTCCAAAGCCTCTTCTAATTGTAGATCCATTGGCCAATGATATCCTTTGCCAATCAAATCATTCCAAGCATCAATACGTAGCTTATATTTTGTTTTCAATTATTTATTTAAATAAAATTTGATTGGGTTTGATTGAATTGCCAGAAATAATATTTTGATTGCATTTTAATTTATTTTGATTTCTTTTGCAGGAAAACAGGGGAAGAAATATGGAAAAAGAATCTCAATCAATGAGAAGGCTCCAGCAATTGAAGATCACAATTAGGAGCAAGTAAAATTGGATTTAGCAGAATTCTCTTGAACAAACTCTCCTCTCTAAACATTCTTTTACAAAAAACTATAAATAACAGATTGCAGAATGAAATAAGGGCTGCTCTCCTCTGCAATTTTAGAGCTTCTAAAAGCACTATTGTAATTGAAATTTAGAGTTGTAGAAGGGAGGAGTGAAAAATCTCAGATCTGGGGATTATTGAGGATTTTCCCTTTGTATATTGAATTATGCATGAAGAACAAAGCTTGCACTATTGTGGCTCTAGTTTTGAAGGTAGAAATTCAAGCAATGTAAAGGGCTGTTGGAGACTAAGGACAGAGGAATGGATGCAATAAAATTGGTATTTCTAATACTACTATTTTCAAATATCAATTTTAATTTTATGGTGATATGAATGTGTCATTTTATTCATGTTTGTGCACTATTGTTAATATGG
>APFE031521908.1:0-10339 GCA_000404065.3 Pinus taeda | reverse complement strand
CATCTAACCAAACAATGTATAGACTTATCACCAATTCTACATTTCTCACAATTTCCATCTATCTCTTCTAGAAAAACACCAAAATCCATTTCACCTAATGTTTCACCCTCAACAATGTCATCCTCGTGGACATGAACTAACATTCCTTTGGCAATGCACATGCTTGTTCCCATGCATTCATGTGTAAGAGAAACCTTTGCACATATGAATTTAGCCCTATCTTGGGGAATATTTATGGCATGATCATGACAGTGAGGCTCCAAATCTGATTCTGGCCAAATTTCATAAGATTCTAATGCACCCCCAAGTGTATGCTCAAACCCTGTTGGATGTGGTATAGGAGCATTATGTTTTAACACCTTTTCAATTTTAACCAATATGCATCCTTTCTTTACCATCTTTCCATGCACCTGGTGCCCAAGCTCTGTATTGAATATGGAGCCCTCGCCCACCTTCGCTCCATGTTGCAAAAGATTTACCTTGTCTCCAATAGAAAATGTAGAAGAAACATTTGTACCTATAAACAAATGTAAATAATGTTAGTATTTACTCAAAAAAAGAACATTTATTATAGTATCAACAATATATAACACATGCTTCAATATTTTGATTTTACCTATGTGGTGTCTCAAATCCACAAACTTCCATGGATGTATGTCCCCTTCATTAACATCATCATCAATCAAATGTGGTTGAATGAGATCAATTATCAAAATTGCAACATAACCAACATTAACTCTTTTTCCAACATAATAAGTTCCCGACTCTGCAGATTCAACCCTTGCTAGCCAAATGACTTGATCATTAATAATGAGATCAACATAGTCCCCTTTTGCCAAAATTATATTTTCCATTGTAGCTTGCATCAATTCTGTAACAACAATTACATCGTAACTTGTAATTAAAATAATGAACCATGTAAAGTGTGACTTTATATTTCCCCAAAAACACACAACTTCCAAAAAAGTTATATAAATGCAAAAATAAAAATATTATGGTAGTCATGTTGTATGTAACGAAACTTTGTTTCCTCAAATGAAAGCTAACAATGAATATCATTCCTTCTACTACAAACATAAGCATATTGCTAGAAGCAACATTACATGGTCAGATAAATCTAGCACATATTAGATTTCCTTCTAGCACAAACACAAACACATTGCCAATAACAATATTCTAAGGCGAAGGAAATCCACCACATGCTAAATTTTCTTCTAACGTAAATAGAAGCATATTACTCACAAAAACATTTCAAAGTAAAAGAAATCTTACACATTCTAGATTTTATTGTAGCACAAACACAATCACATTGCCAAAAATAACATTGCAGTGTAGAAGATATCTGGCATACGCTTGATTTACTTCTAGCACAAACAAAAGCACATTGGCAACAATAACATTGTAGGGCAAACAAAAGCCAACAAAATCCAACAACTTCTATCACAAACACAATCACCTTTCCAATAACAATGTCGCAAGGTAAAATAAATTTAACGCATGATAGCTTTACATGTAGCGTAAATACAAGCATAATACCAATAACAACATTTTATGTCATAAGAAATCTAGTGCATGCTATATTTCCTTCTAACACAAACAAAAGCACATTACCAAGGTGAAAGAGATCTAACACGTGTTATATTTCCTTCTATAATAAACAACCAAATTGAAAACAACAACATTGCATAGAAAAAGAAATCTAACACAACTTCTAGACCAAACACAAGCACAACATTTCCAATAACATTGCCAAAGTGATGGAAATCTAACACTTGCTAGATTTCCTTTTATCATAAACAACCAAATTGACAACAGCACTATTGCAAAGCAAAAGAAATCTAGCATAGTTTCTAGCCCAAACACAAGCACATTTCCAATAAAAATATTGCAAGGTGAAAGAAATTTAACGCATATTAGCGTTACATGTGGCACAAATACAATCATACTACCAACAACAACATTGCATCCCAAAAGAAATCTATTGCGTGTTATCTTTATTTTTAAAACAAATCAACAAAGTGTAATGGTGATTAGTTGTTGTGAAGACCCATATGAAAAGTGGCGTAATGCTAATAAGACCAATGAAGCTATTGCAGGATACCCACTCACCTTTCCCTTTATCCTACAAAAAAACTCCGAGGTGCGAAATACTTTTTTTGCCGAGTGATTTCTTGTAAGAGGGGAAAGTAATGAATAATTCTTCCTGCTAGACTATATTTATTTGGGGAAACCAGGGTGAAACATGAAGCCTCATCACTTCAAAATTTGCATTTCCTTGGGGGGGTGGTTGTTCCTCTAATGGTTGATTTCCCGTACTAATTAATGTTTCCTTTAGCTGACACATTTTTCCTTCCACTAGGTTGTCAACAGGGAGCTTATTATAAGAGAATATTCATCTATTGTGCTCCTTCCAAATTTCCCAAAGGATGAAACCTCAAATGAAATTTCAGGTAAGGTTCACCACCTCGTATTTTGTATAATGCACCCGCCATTTCTTTATTGTTTCTTGTATGCTCTCTTGACTTTGGTTTCTTTATCTAAATATTGAGGCTAATTAGTCCCATAGTGCCTCCATATAGTTACAGGTGTTAAGTAAATGAATAAGCCTCTATTTTGTGTTTTCGAAGAGGAAACACAAAGAGGAACCTATAAATCCTCTCTTTATAAGTTTGTCCCAAGTTAGGACCTTCCGGTGTAAAACCAATGACATGAAAGTTTTAATTTATGGCCAATGTGGCACCAGCCATAGTTTTCTCCATGATGGATCATTTGTACCAGTATATCTCTCACTAAGATAAGCTTTGACTTCCTTGAGATGTAACTCCACATCTTATTTTTTCCCCCATTTAAGTTGGTCTTGGTCATTATTGAACATAATTCTTCATTTTCTTAGTTCCTCTATTAGATAGTGAATAGTTAAGTCATTCTGGTTTGGCCGTCGAAAGATATTAAAATTCCATCGCCTCAATTTGTTATTTTCTAGTCCTTGATCCTAGAATTGGTGGAATTCTCTATACTCTCATATTTTTGTGCTTATTTTGAAGGGATGTCATTCCTCCCTACATAACTTATCTTGTTTCTACCACGCATCATCCCAAAATAGGGCCTCCTTTCCATTTCTGATTTCCCAGAACAATGTTTTTGCATGATACCTCTTTTATTCCATGTTAAATTCCAAATTGCCAACCCCTAAGTGGAACTTTATAACCAGACTAACTTTTTTGTATGGAAATTAGGTGTATATTTTGATTTCCAAAGCCTTTCCCAAGGTGATGACCCCCCTTTAACCATCTCCACCATAATTTTCCTCCATTTTATTTTTTGGTTACCTCTGGATCTTGAAGACCTAGCCCACCTACATCTTTTGGTTTGCACTCTATTTAAGGCCACTAGCACCCATTTTCATTTCACCTCTACCCCTTGCCACAAGAAGTTCCTTTGGATGTCCCAGATCTTTTGCAGTACTCCTTTGGGAGAAGGGAGGATAGATAACATATATCTTGGAATAGCTTGTAGCACTGTGTTTGTTAGAATCAGATGACCAACCAGGTTTAGGGATTTGACATTCCATTTTTTCACCCTATCCTCAAGGTTTGATACATTGTTTTCCTAATTGGAGTTCTTCTAGGCTTGCACCATTAGAGTGACCTCAAGGTACTTTGATGGGATGGATTTAAACATATATTCCCTGGTTTTTTACCTATGCGTGGTGTAAATATCTTTGAAATATGCTTTTTAGATACTCTTTCGGAGATTTACTACATGGTAGTAATCCATTTGAATAATTTTGCCAAAATATTAAGATTTATATTTTTCTAACGGAATATATTGTGGGGAACTTTCTCTACGATTGCCGATTATCTGTACCTGAGAGTCTCCACGCATGTTGAATTGAGAATCAATGAAAGGTAGCACCTCCATAAGAAACAACGGTGTGTAAGTTAACCAAATATCTTTATGGTATAAAACGGACTCCCAGAGCCTGGTACATAAAAACTGATGAGCATTTTGCACAGCACGGCTGAAAGAGAAGCCCTTATGATCCTAACCTCTACTACAAATATCAAGGGGGGACATTGTGATCATCGGTGTGTATGTCGATGACTTAGTAATCACAGGTAGTTATGAGAATAGAATTTTGGTAGGATTTGAAAAGGTCCTTTGACATGATCGATCTTGGTCTATTGGATTACTGTCTTGGTTTTGAGGTGTGATAGACACATCACCGGATATTTGTATATAAAAGAAAATATGCCAAGACACTTATTGAGAAATCACATATGAATGGCTGTAAGCCCATGCAAACTCCCATGGAACTAGACCTAGTAGTAACCGCACCTCTTATCATTCAAGTGACACGTAAATTAATCCAACACATTCAAAAACATCTGGAGGTGTTGAAAACTGTGGAATCCACCTTAGTTCTATGGTTTTCGAACGTGTTGGTGGATAGGGTCGAAAATAAAGGGGTATATAATGTCCATTTGCTCATTGACGTGATGTGCAAGTTTTCAGAGAGCTAGCTAAAGGAGGAAAGCCAAAGGTTGGCAGAGAGAGATCACTCCACGCAGGTTGATAGAGAAGGGGTGGGCCTGAATCAGGACAGTGATCTACCAATTCGTACGAACAAATAATCCTTCATTATGGACATACTTAGGAAACGAGAAGGGGTATGTATCTAAAATACAAGGATAGAGTGATGGTTAATCATGGGAAGGAGAGGATTTACCCCATAATAAATTGTTAGTGTGATCGTATCATTAATAGGAGATGTGGCAAGAGGAGTGGAAGGTACGAAATCAAGAGGGGAAACATACAAGAGCAAGGTCGGGGTGATTATGATTTTGAAAAAACCATTCGCAGGGGAAAATGAGAGGAAGGACATCCACAAGTACACACGAATGAACAACAACATCGCTAGCATGTCAGAGTTACTGAAAATGGATAGGGAAAGTACTCAAATATCGGTGAGGCAAGTCTCATTTGGGGTGTCATCTTTAAATCATAGCTAGGGAGCAGGCTTCATCGACATAAGGCAAAACACTGAAAGGTGGTGTAATTGTGAGTTGGTGATAGTAATTTCTATGAGGGAAATTCATTTATGAAGGAGTCCAATGAGTAAGAGCTAGAGTGATGCTAGTAGGCCAGGAGGTAGTTCCTGAGCAGATGCTTAGGGCTTTGAGTTTTGTAAACAGACATGCATGGAGGAAGCAGCCGAGGTTGTTGCTAAACAGTCACACAGAAGGGAAGGATATAGTGGAAATCTGGGAGAGTGAGGTTCGAAGACATTGTAGGGTTATCTTTGATGGTAGAATAGAGGAGGAAGGAGATTGGATCATCAATGCAGGGAAATCCAAAACATAGATGACTGTGTACCAAAAGACCTTGGAGACTGCTTGGCATGTCAAGACTCTAGAGGAAAAGCTGCAAGCAAAGGCAGCAGAGTAAAGGAAAAAGAAGCAACTCGAGACAAAAATCGAGTTAAAATCTATAGACCAACGCCTAAAATGAATTGAAGAGGCTCTCAAGGGTTTGGTTAACATAGAGAAATTGCATTTTGGCAGAATTGGGGATCTTAACAAAATGTTCTCAATCTA
Organism: Pinus taeda; assembly: GCA_000404065.3. NCBI lineage: Eukaryota > Viridiplantae > Streptophyta > Pinopsida > Pinales > Pinaceae > Pinus > Pinus taeda. The sequence continues at coordinate 4,742 of APFE031521908.1, read as the reverse complement.
TCTAAATTATATCGATAATGTGGATATATCGATGGGTGTAGAGATAGGAGATTTGGCCCGCTTGAGGAAGTATCGAGTTCGAGAGGCTTGCGCTGCAGGCGGCTGTCCACTGGCAACCCTAGAGGCTCCAGTGACAACCCTTGTGGAGGACCCAACAATGGGGCCAACGACGATAACAACTCCAAGGAAATAATATTGTGTTAGTTGATCATGGCATCGACCAATCTTTTGTTTAGTTTTGTGTTATGTTTATATAGGTAGTATTGTAGTTATTTTGTCAAGTTTAGGTCTGAAGATCAAAGTTATATAGCTATTCAGATAGGCAGACCTACATACAGTAGTTGTGGGAAGGGGAACTTTTTTGAACTATATAAGGGAAAGTAACGACAGAAAAATCTAATGGCATGCCTGGTTAAATGTGTGACAAAGAGAATCTTCTTCTAGAACTGGTTTGGTAAACCAGCGACTATTTTTGTATTGTATGTTCATTTAGTAATATATTGAAACTTTACTAACTTACAAAAAAGTTATCTTATTATCTTTCCCTTTAATATATTGTCTATTAAAAATATATGCTACATATTAAAAGATATTAAACTCTTAAAAACTTAATCTTTCTTATAAATATGAAATATTTGATATGATAAACATAAAATTTTATGTAAAAAAATTAAAAAATATATATTGTGTATTAAAATCTGACTGTAAATCTGACTGTAATTCTGAATCTCCCTGTAAATCTGCCTTACACTTACTGTAAATCTCACTGTAAATGTGACTGTATATTGTGTATTAAAATCTGACTGTAAATCTAATTGTATATTGTGTATTAAAATCTTACTGTAAATCTGCCTTACGCTGACTGTAAATCTACTAGCATGAGTTTCATTTTACGGAGGAAGAGCTCTCATATAAAAAGTGCTACACATCACAATTATACTCCTTGCTTTTCAATTAGGCATGAAATAATTATAATTGTGTGTCAGTGTGGGAAGGTTAGGCATGAAATAATTATACTCCTTGCTTTTCAATTAGGCATGAAATAATTATAATTGTGTGTCAGTGTGGGAAGGTTAGGCATGAAATAATTATACTCCTTGCTTTTCAATTAGGCATGAGTTTGACATCCATAAATTTCATAAATAATTTAAGATGACATAAGTCTATAGCAATAGTTTAGGATTTCTGGTTATTAGACTATACACAATTATTTTATAGGAAGAAAACCAAAACCAAATACTAAAGCAAGCTCAATCCAATTCACTGCTAGCAATTCATCACAATTTTATAGTAATCGAAATATCAAAGTCATAAACTCATTTACAAACTTCCACAAGAAATCAACAAGGTGAAATCTCAATGTTTTTGCTCCTGATCAGGACAAATTTCGAGTAAGCCATTCTACTACATTTCATGAAAATATTGTTGCAACTGTGGTTGACATCAAGGGTGCTACTACTTATGAAGTTTCTGGGATGCCATCTAATTGTGTTTCACTAGGTTTGTTTGTAGCACTTTTTCTTGGGTTAAAGCTTGACATGGTAATCAGTGGAATCAACAAAGGATCTAATTGTGGACATCAAATTTGCAAGATATAGAGAATCTCTTCTTAATGCAGTTCCTTCTATATTGATTTCCTTGAATTGGAGGAAAGCTCAAAGAAGTGACACTGATTTTAAGGAAGCTACTAAAATCTCCCTACTATTAATATATGTAGCACTGCGATATATCCAGAAGGGTGTTTATCCCAAAGACTGTTCCTTAAATGTTAATATTCCAACTCATCCTTCTGCACACAAGGGATTCAAAGTAAGCAGACAAAGTACGTTAAAATTCTTAGCAAGATGGCAAGTTGTAACTGCACAGACACATTTCTCTTGGAATTTTATGTCTAGGGAACAAAGTATCGATATAAAGTTAGCACAACTGGGTTGAGATGCTTCTACTGTGGGAGATGCTTGTAATCTTAATTAAGTAAAAAAAAATAAGAGTAGAAGTGTTTTCTTTTCTTTTTCTTTACTGGTGCATTGATCATGCCATGGGTAAGTCCTCTGATATGAAAACTTGTAGGAAAGGAATTTAAATGATTATGAACATATTTATTTTATGGGTCTACAAGGAAGTTTACTAGCATGAACTCCTTATGGAAATAGTCCAATCAACTATAAAAAAAGATAAACAACAAAAAATCATAAATCAGATCCTTGATGCATCTCATAGTCTGTATCATAGCCATTTTGAGTTGACAAATGTTGAAAATGTTGGAGCTTTTTGCTGGCATATGCATGGTATTTTGATTTTACCTCTTCAAGTTGTTATGACCTTCATTATTCTACATCAGAACTTGGACTTGACAACATTTTCAGGGTTGGCAGTTATCCTGCCAAATTTGCCAGTTACAAAATTGCAACAAAAATTTCAAAACAAAATAATGGAATAAAAAGACAAAAGTACGAAGGCTACATCAGAGACATTAAAAATTAGGAGGATCTTAGAATTGCAGGCTTGGGAGACAAGATTTATTTGGAATCTAGAAATTTTGAGGCAGGCATAATGTAGCTGGCTATAAAAATACGTTTACAAATCAACTATCAAACATTTATTTTCTCTGTTACACCCACATTTGTCTATGTTTCAACTTTTGGTACATGTATGCTTATAGGAGTGCCTTTGATAGCAGGGAGAATTCTTTCTACACTTCAAACCTTTGAGAATTTTTGAGTTGACTGATATGTATATGAGATATAATTAGATATCTATACTTCAGAAAACTACAAAAATAAATATACTTCCAAAAGCTACAGAAGGAATTCTCCCTGCTGAATTGACTGATACCTAAAAACATACCCTTAAAATGAAATTCGTATATTGAATATTAGTCTAAGATGTTGGTGCATGACATGTTAAAAAAATAAAGAAATAAATACAGTCATGTCTTCAAATAAAAAAAGACAGGTAATGAGTCTGGACATTACAACATGAAAAGCCAATTGCAAATTAGAAAGGAATCTTGTGGCTAAATATGCAATATGCTTATCCTTTGCTGAAGAACTGCCAAGATTTAGAGTGCTCGCATAGTTCTATCCTTTTTCCTCGGCCTGCTATCAAGAAAATTATGTTTCAAGCTAAAATAAAGCTACAAAATAAATGCTAAATGTCCTAGTGAAGTACTTGTATCTTCCTCACTAATATTTTCCAAATTAGAACCATCATCTCGAACTTGGGGTTGTTCTCTGGATGGTATTGCTTCCACCATATCTGTTCCTTTTGATTTTTTGGGTATAGTGGAAACATGATTTATCTTAGATGTGTCCTCTTCAAAACCTTTGTTGTGTACTAGTGGTAAAGTTTCATTTTCTATTTTCTGTGCATTTGTCCTATCAACAATGTCAAGAAATTTTCCATCATTTCAAATCCTTTGCATTACATCCATGGATAACAGTTTAAAACTGAGAAAAATAAGTTTTCAATTTCCTATTTGTTAATAACAAATTCCGTACCTTTATTTTGTGTTATCGTTCGTATCACACTGAGGGTATTCAAGCAGAAAGCAATTCTTTGGAGCAAGTTATATGATAGGTTCTCCTTCAGATATTTCTTTCAGTGCACTTTGATTTGAACCTGCAGCTACTTCAGGGCAACCGTTGGCAACAAGAAATGCCACCCACAACATAAGCTAGTATTTGAACATATATTCATTAAGTAAATTAAGAATGCATTAGAAAGGAAAATGGCATAATCCACAAATATCTAGATATTAGGGTTAGCACAAAATAACATCGTGCAAAGAGAATTCTTGCCATATTACCAATTCCATGACAACGTTTCCTTCTTTTGCAAATGATAGTGACTGCTCAGATCTAGATAATGCACCAACTTCCTAGGAAGCAACATTTCTTTCCTTGATTGCATCATTCTTAGCTCTTTTGGGTATAGGTTCACCTTCCTCTACTAGTTTTAATTTACTATCATCATTCTAAGATACCCCAACAGGCTCCTCACTACTAGGAATTTTGGGAACTAGACTCTCTGAAGTGATTTGAGAGGAAACACTAGTTGAATATTCATTTGGTCAACTTGTTTCCAAGGTGCTCTAGATGATCATATCAAATGTCTCCTTCTCTTCTTAAAACAGATCTTCTACACGCAGACAAATTATCAACTACAAGAGTACAAATGTTGAAAATGTTGGAGCTTTTTGTTGGCATACGCATGGTATGTGATTTTACCTCTTCAAGTTGTTATGACCTTCATTATTCTACATCAGAACTTGGGCTTGACAACATTTTTAGGGTTGGCAGCCTCATTGGCAGTTATGTTGCCGAATTTGCCAGTTACAAAATTGCAACAAAAATTTCAAAACAGAATCATGGAATAAAAAGACAAATGAAGGCCACATTAGAAACATTAAAAACTAGGACGATCTTAAAATTGTAGGCTTAGGAGACAATATTTGTTTGGAATCTAGAAATTTTGAGGTAGGCGTAATGTAGCTGGCTATAAAAATATGTTTACACATCAACTATCAAACATTTCTTTCTCTGTTACACCCACATTTGTCTCTGTTTCAACTTTTGGTACATGTATGCTTATAGGAGTGCCTTTGATAGTAGGGAGAAATCTTTCTGCACTTCAAACCTTTGAGAATTTTTGAGTTGACTGATATGTATACGAGATATAATTAGATATGTATACTTCAGAAAACTACAAAAATAAATATAATTCCAAAAGCTACAGAAGGA
>APFE031521897.1:21477-51960 GCA_000404065.3 Pinus taeda | reverse complement strand
AAAAAAAAAAAAAATCTAATTAAACTAACCTTAAAAGCCTAAAAATCTAGAATTGATGGAGATGAAAAAAAAGGAAAGAGATAAAAAATTGAGTAAATTAACCTTAAAAAACCTAAGAAACTAAAATTCTTAAAAATAAAAATGAACGAATAAGAAATTATTAATAATTTTAGGTTAGAAATAAAATATTAATAGAAAAATTTATTATTATTAATTATTAATAATTAATAATTTTAAATTAATTACTCTTATTATAATGATTGAAATATAATAATACTTGAATTTTTAATGAGGCATCCACTCAGATTATATGTATGGGACTTGTCCATGTAATTTATCATCTCATTTATATTCATTTGTATAAAAGTATTATATTTTATTAAGCACTTAAATATTATTATGTTCTAAAGTTTAAGAGAAAAAGATTAACCTACGGCAAGAGAGGAAGTGAAAATGTTTGAAATAAAAATTGAAAGAAATGTAGAAAGAGCTTACTCTCATGCATATTAGAATTGATATTTATAATTTTTTATTTAAAATGGGTTAATAAAATAATATTTAATATTTAAATGTGTAAGATGTAAATATAATTTATATTATAATAATATTTATAATTAATAAAATAGGGAAGGTTGTGTTTTTTTAATGAATATTTTTATTTATATAAAAATATTTATAGATTGTATTTTTTTCCTCATACATATTATTTTATCTTAAAAAAAAATCTTATATACATTGAGAGATGTAACACACACCAACATATAAATTTTAATATATTATGATTTTTATGTTAATGGGGCTTGTTATATATATAAAAAAAAAATCTTGAAATACAGTCCAAAAGTTCAAGTGTAATTAAGAGGGAAGCGTTGACATCTCATGAACCTTTTTGTCACTTCTAGTTGGCTCTCCCTTGGCTCAAGGGGGGTTCTCTTTAGTATAATCCTAAAGCGAATCTTGACTTGGTTTGACTATGTCCTTATACTAGTGGGGTCCACTACGACAAAATCTTGCATTTCTCTAGATAAAGTCTTAAAGTTCAAGTGTGATACCATGTTAATTAAAAGAGGGTCATTGTCATCTCACCAGACCTTGTCTCACTTATGGTTGGCTCTCCTCTAGCTCAATGGGGGTTCTTCCTAGTATAACCCTAAGGAGGCTGTTGACTCGGTTTGACTAGGTCTAGTCAAACTAAGTTAAGAGATGCCTAAGGGTTCTACCAGGAGAACCCCCCTTACGCCAAAGGAGATTTGGTTAGAGGTGAGAAGAGGGTTGGTGAGGCCACAATCACCCCCTCTTGAATTACATTGGGTTTCATACTTAAGCTTTAGGACTTTATCCTGGAAATTGCAATATTTTGTTTCTATCAAAACCAACCTTATACTAACAAAACAATTAATTGGTTGTGGTGTGAATATGATTTTGTTCATCCTTCCCCACTCCTTTTGTGCTCAAATACTAAAAGCTTGTCTCATTGGAAGCACTCCTCCATATCTCTTTCACATGGCTTACTAAAATATGCCCTTTGTTATAACTTAGATACACCCAAAACCTATACACATTGGAATTGTTTCTACGATATAAATACCTTTTTATACAAAAAATTCCCACATTGGTAGAGATATGTGGCCGACAACAACATATAATATCTAATCAACTGCAATGCTTATGCTAATAGGGGTTGATTATGGAGTGAATATGCCTATTAATTGACCTTCCCCAAGAAATATTTCGTTGGAAATACTCGACAACACACATAAGCTCCAATATACCATGATTTTTATTCTCATCGCAGTAGCTAGAACGGAGTGGTGCCTCGTACTAACATAATGGTTGATTTGTTGCAATATGATTATGGTTGATGTTTGGCCTTTGCCCCTCTCTTGGAGCATAAAACATTTATACTACATTGGTTGAGAGATGTGGTCCACAACAAGAAATAGGCTCCCATATATTATGATCCTTATGCTAATGGGGGTAGCAACCAGGGAGTGTTCACTCCTACCAACATAATGGTTAATTGTTTACAATCTAAACAAGCTTATTGTTTGGCATTCACCCTTCATCTATAAAAAAAATTAGCGAAAATATCTAATTGTCAATACTAGACAATACCCATTTCACATATGTTACTAAAAAATACCTTTTACTATTGGGTGCACTTAAAATATTTGCCTTTTGAAATTGTTTCTCTAACATAAATACCTCTATATAAAAAATAAATCCCACAATCGATGAAAGATATTGCACACAACAACATATAAGCTCCAATATACAATAATCTTTATGCCAATAAAGACAACTGCAAGAGAGAAGTGTCTCCTACTAATATAATTGTAATGTCAATATACTTAAAAAAATAAATACAAGCATACATACCTAAATACTTCCCTAACAATGCTTCACAATTCTTATTTCACATAAATTAATAATAGATATATCCCACATCAACAAATAAACTTCAATATACTAAAATCCTTATACCAATAAAGAAATCATAAAAATAATTTAACATGCCTTATTAAACAAATTTCCCTGTCTAAATTCTTTTCTAAATTCTTATGTATTTAAGATAATAATATTGTTTTCTCAAGGTGTATATACAATGATTTTCTTAAAAAAAGGTTTTCGTTACACTACATATATATAGAATTGTTTTGGATGAAAGTTTAAAGCTAGGACAACTGACTTCTTATATTTGTTGTTAAGTTTTACAAAGAAACGCTTTACGAGTTAATTCCTAAAAGTCATTCAAAATAATGATTATGTACTAAGAAAGAATATAAAAGTACGAAGAAAGCAAATCATAAACAAAGTGTTTTTAGTATCGGAAGAGGAAGATGGGTTTGGAATCTTTGAAAATAAATATATATATGAAAATATTTTTTAATTTATTTTTAAAAATAAATATATTATATATTTATAATATTTTTTAAATAAATAAATTTATATATATATATATATATATAATAGAATTTAGTTATGTGTGGAGATATGTTGTGTTATTTAAATAATTAATTCCATCAAATAAAAAAATAATAATAATAATAATTAACAATTATTAATAATTAAATTAATATAGATCTATTTTAACTTTAAATTTATTAAGTATTGAGAGGTATTAAATATCTTGAGGTGCAAATATTTTTTCAAGTTTTACTTTAAAAGAAGGTTTGTATTTGAGAGATTTGATTCCTTTCAATAATTGATAGATAGGGAGTTAAGATAAATTTAACCTAATTTTATCTCCAAACTTGATCTCTGGGTTAAGATTTTGTATTTGCTGCGGGTTTAAAGTTCAAATCTGTTATCTCTTTTTGGACTCCTCTGTCGGCACATTCCTATTTTCTTGCTAGATGGTTTGGTAATTTTTTGCTATGTACTTCAAAGGTGGTTTCTCTTTTCTAGAAAAAGAAAAATAAAAAATTCCAAGAGTGAAAGAAATCTTAGGATAATAACGGGAAAATCGGCCTACCATATATTCCCCGAGTCCAGTTATATATATCAGGGTTGGCTGGTTTGTTTGCACAGAGTTTTAGTGTCTCGCGCTTCCACAAGCCTCCACATTAGTGGCAGCCAGTTTGGGTTTTAATTGCAGCGTGCCCATATCGTTCTGAACGATTCTGTGTTGTTATTGCTGGAGAGTAGAATCGTCAGTAAGAGATTTTTGAAGGAGTGTTTAAAGGGGATTATATACTATTGCCTGTAGAGGCGAGTGATTGAAAAAAAATCATGTCTGGGTTTATCTGTGTAAGTATCGACAAGGCAATCAAGCAGACACTTCATCACATGAACAATGCAATTCGCCGCAAGGATGAGTTGAAGTTTCCGAAAGAACTGGTATCAAGCATGGAGGCTATGACACAATTGGTAATGAGCATCGAAGCGATCACCAGGCAGATCCAGCATTACCGCCTGGTAATCACTTGGAAGAAAAGTAAAATGTCAGAGGTTGAGGGCTGGGTTAAGAGATTTAATGAATGGCTTCAGAAATTGGAGTCACTTCTGCAGCAGGCATCCGGAATGGCCCAACAGTGTGCAATGGCAACACACCAGGGCAGTTTTCGCGAAAAAATGAGCGAAAAGATCCCGAGCTTGACTTCAGATATAGTCCAACATCTAAAATCTATGTCTAGTTTGGTTGACATTGACAAGGCCCGAATTGAGGGGATAGTCGCTGATGCTAGACACATTACCCCTGGTTGGCAAACGGTGACGGCCAGTTCTGCAACCACTGCCTACTTTACCACTGGTTGGCAAGGCGTTGGAAACATCTTGGCACCTTCAACAAATTCTGAAACCATATCCCAAGCTCGTGATGCTGTACCGGCCACTGCAAGGATGAAGTTGATCGATGAACACTTCATAGTTGGACAAGACAAAGTCCTTGCAGATCTACAGGACATAGTGATAAACGATAAGAAGCCTAAGTTCATTAGCGTGTATGGCAAGGCTGGTTCTGGAAAGACTCTGCTCCTCAAATCACTCTTCAACAGCGAACAGGTGCGCAATAATTTTAGTACTAGTAATCGCTTCTTGCTCTGGTTGACTGTTTCCAAGAGTCCATGTTTTACAAGTCTTAGGAATAAACTCTGGACACAGATAGCCATTCAAGATAATGTAGGAACAGTGAAAAATATCAATGAGCAACATGTAGAAATATGGATAGCTGTGCAAAATAATGTAGATCTGGTCAAAAATGACAACCAAGAAGAGGTAAAAGATGGGGTGAATCGTGCACTGAAGCGGAGTAGCGGGTTTGTGTTGTTCTTAGATGATGTGGCGAAAGGAGATGCTAAGAAATTGTTGGAGGAGGAATTGGGTATACTGCAAACTGTAATTGATGACTCCAATGCAAAAGTTATTGTCAGTTCGAGGGAGCCAGAGACACTGTCAAATGAGGAAATTACAGAACACAGGATGCAAATTGGGGACTTGAACGAGCATGACAGCTGGAAGTTGTTTGCTCGGCATGCTTTTCCCAATAATGACAGAAATCCGCCAGAAAAGGAGCAGGGCAAGTTTGTGTGCCATATGTGTGGAGGACTTCCCCTGGCAATAAAAGTCGTGGGAAGGGCAATGGCGGGCAGTACTCAAGCAAAGCAATGGAGATGGGCGCTGCAGAGGCTGTCAAACGCCGAAAGCTTCTATGATTGCAGACTCAAATTTAGTTTTGAGGCCCTTGGCAATGAAGGGATTAAAATGCAATGCTGCTTTCTACTTGCAGCTGCAGCCTCTTTAGAAGACGAAATTATTTTTGCCCGGCATGTGATTCTGCTGTGGGCGGGAGAAGGACTGCTTTCAGGTAAGATGGCGCAAGAAGATAGCTACGATCCATTTGAGATGGGATGGATTTATCTCAATGTTTTAGCAGATCGCTGCCTGATTGAGCCTATGATGAGAGACCATGATGGCCGCGTGATTTGCTTCAGGATCCACGACGAACTGCGCAATTTGGCGATCCAGATTGCTAAGAAGGAAGAAAATTTCAATGACCCTATGGATGGGAAATCAAGTGTGTTAAAAGCAGACGAGGATTCCGGCTACATTCGGATTTCCGGCTGCACTCGGATTTTCTTAAGAAACAAAGAATTAAGCTCGCACGATCTGAATCAATTAAGAGCTCCACAAATTTGCTCATTGTTCATATCTGAAAACAGAGGTTTAAAAGAGCTTCCAAAAGAGGCAATTGGGAGCATGACCTCTCTTAAGTTTCTGGATCTGAGTGACACAAAAGTGCAGTCATTACCAAAAAGTTTAGGGTCTTTGACACAGCTAGTATGCTTAAGGTTACTGTGGACACCCATCAAAGAATTGCCAGCATCTCTTACAACTCTGGTAAACCTAGAGATCCTTGACCTTAGCTTTTCTAGCATCAAAGAATTACCAGCTGACTTTCATAAGTTGAGATCTTTAAGGTATTTAGGGCTTAGCCACTGTAAAGACTTACAGTATCTGCCTCGGGGCATCTCGCAGCTTACTTCTTTGCAGTACTTATATATGAATGAATGTGACAGTCTCTGGAAAAGCACTGAATCACGGGGCAAGTGGAAACAGGTGGCTAGTATTTCAGATCTGGTGGGATTAACTCAAGTCAAATGGTTAGAAGTACAGAACAACGGGGCAGCTTTTGATGAGAATATTGATGAGAAATCAGCAGGGAAGATAATCCCATTGGAGACCCTCCGTTTGACACTCACAGGGATGAAAACTCTACCAATTATCATGACTCAGATGCAAAAGCTAAAGAGACTTGCTTTGAAATGCCCTGACTTGGATAGAATGGAGTTCATTGGCATTCGCGGCAAAAAATTTGATGACTTCCAAAACCTGAGTTATCTTATATTGTTCGACTGTGGTATGTTGTGGAAACTTCCAGATTTGCATAACCTTAAGAATTTACAGAGACTAGAGATCATCGCATGCCGTAAGTTAAAGGAGTTTCCAGAGGAATTTGCTAAAAAAAGGGCATTTCCTTCCTTGAAGATCTTTTCACTTATCAGATTAGAAAAATTGGAAAAGCTGCCAATAACAGGGAGAGAAAAAACAGAGGGAGATATAGAGGAGGGAGCAATGCCTGCACTTCAAATATTCACTATAATGGAATGTCCAGCATTAAAGATTTTGCCACCGGGTTATCTAAAAATAAAAACTCTTCAAAAACTAAGGATTTATAGTTGTCCAATGATAGCTGAAGACTACTGTAAAAGGAATGAAACAAAGAGAAATGGAATGGTGAAATTAATGTCTATAAGAGATACAGAGGAAATTAAGAAGTGGCACTTCCAGTTATGCGCTAAGCATGAAAGTTGGATATATGGCGAATTTTGGTGTCAGGAGCTTTTCCTCTTTCTAGGAGGTCTTAATGCATTTGTATAATTTATATATTCATCCAAGTTTTTATACATCTTTCATTTAATAAGTGACCATCCAATTATGTACTAAACTTTCAATATATGGATTTTGATGTAATCAGTTTTTCTCTTTTCAAGAGACTATAATATATTTCTATAATTATAGATTCATAATTTCTTTTATCTGCCCTTATTTTCATTATATATATTTTCATAAAATGATTTATATATTATTAAAATGTAATGAGCATTTTATTATTGTTATAGTTTTGTTATAGCTTTGTATGAAATATAAAAATTCATGTTATAGTTGTGTGTGAAATATAAAAATTAGATATATGATCAATTTTGTTCTCATCAACTTTTTCATTTTTAAGAAATATTTATATATTTTACTATTAAAAAAGTGATATGATATTTCTAATTATTTGGATATTTATTTTATATTTATAAAATAAGAAACTTGATTATTATATTAATTTTATATAATTGAATATTTAAAAATATATTTATTAATGTATTTGTATATTTAGTTATTTATGAAATTATATAGTGGGTAATGTTGTTTTTTATTTCTGTGAAAAAATGATTTCCATTTATTTTCTCAAAATTTTTAACAGATTTTATAAGGTGTATTGAAGTTTTGGAAAAAAATATAAATTGAAAAATATTTTTTAATTTTTTAAATATTTAAATTGTTTTTTCTAAATTTTTATGTGGTTTTAAATTAAATTATGAAAATATAAAAATTATATTAAAAAATAAAAAAATTTAACAAAAAGTTTTCTATTTGCCCAAGTGTCATAACTTTTGCACAACAAAATGTCATATGGATAACTACCTACCATAATTTGAGCAAGTATTTGCATAAAAAAAATGGTGGGCAACTATCCACATGGCATTATGTTGTGCAAGGAATTGCTATTTACATTTATTTTTAGCATATGTCTACTAGTTGCAAAGGAATTCCAAAATATGTTAAAACTCTCACATAGTAAAATGCTAATAACTATAAAAATTCTATATCTCTATAATTTTAATAAAATCCATTCCTTACTCTACTGATTTAGAGTTAATAAAATTTGAATTAAAAAATAGTATTTAAAACACTTTTTCATATTTTATTAACTCCAAATCACTAGAGTAAGGAATGGATTTTATTAAAATTATATATATAACTTCTGTGTCAATAACTTGGGTTGTCAATTACTTTTTTCATAAGAGGCACAGAGCAAATGTGCATATTAGAGTTGTTTATATATCTTTTACCTCTAATATAATAAAGAAGCTTTGTATATTATTTAAAGAAGTTTTAAGTTTATTAGTATAACACTCATTGGTAAATGCTATAAATGTTTTGCTTTGTCACAAATGACTTGGTAAAACTATGGGCCAGGTAAAGCGCCAGGTGGATGGTAAAACATAAATGTTATTATTTTGTGCAATTGAATTTATTTTTTTAATAATACAAGCTATGGTTAGCAACAAAATTACAAGAAAAAGTGCTAAAAGAGAGTTTCATTTACCAGATAGTTAAGACAATGACTCCTTCCACTAGAGATAAATAATCTCAGTTGGGGCAAGGAAGTAAAGAGGGTGAGAGGGAAGAAAACCTGAGGCGAATTTGGAGACTTGGTACCTAGTTGAAGGAGGTCCAAGGGAGGAGTTTAAGCTTCAAGCTTTGGAACTTGAAACATGACATCGTTGAAGGTTGGTAGGATGCTTCTAGTTTAGGTATCCTTGAGCTAGTTGGTGGCCAGTGTGATCCTTGAGATAGACTTGTGAGTCTGAGTTCTTGGGTTGGATTGGAAAGGTCTTGATGCCTCTGGATAGACCTGATTGGGTCACTACCAAGTAATTGTTTTGGGAAGAAATTGGCTCAAGGGGAGTCATGTTGTGTAGACATAGTACTCATTGGTTGGGTAGAGCACCTTCTTTCTTGGTGATTTTATGGTTGGACCAGAAGTAAATAAGTACTATTGTTGTATTTTCTATTGTGTATTGATTTCCTTTTAGATGTGAAACTATTTTGTGTTATACAATGTTACATTTTTTGAGATATGTCAAATGAATGCAACTGTAACCTTTCATCTCTCATCATGAAAGATGAAGTCTTGTGAAAGGAAGTGCATTGTAAAGGTAAACCAATAGACATGAACTAGGTTATATTCTAGGCCAAGCCAGCTAACTAATAGCCCGAAAAGCAGCCCTAAGTTCAGGATAGGATGTCAAGAATGGAAGGAGCAAGTTTTGAAGACAATTCTTCTCATGATTTCCACATTAAACAAAAGTAATATGGAAAACAAGGTATTAACATGGAGAACTATCCTTACATAAATATTTGTACGAAAATAAGCCTTAACTTATGAAAAGAGAACAAATTCTGTGTCGGTTACTGAATTGAAGGGTTGGCCATAAATTCAAGAAATAAAGATAATATATATTTTAACTAGAAGCGGAAACTAATGTTGCAACAATAATAAGAAAACCATTCACCGGAAAAGAAAGAATGGAATATAATAAAAAGCATTAATTTATATATTTTCTCTTGAAAAATAGTTTATAGTAAAAATGTAGAGACAGTTGAACCCTAGGGTGTAGGGTTAACTAGAAAAGTAAACTATAAATGCATGCATGTAATCAATCCGTTCAAACTCGAACAAAGAGAGACTGGAGATCATAGCTACTAACAATTCTTTTAAGTGGGTATGCCAGGAACGGGTCACCACCGTGACTAAGAATCTAGAACAACAATTAATTTCATGTAAGAACTATCAGAGGAAAGTTACAAACGTTGTATTTGATGAAACATATTCCTTAAATTACAACAACATTCCTCGAATAACCATAAAGAACAGGTGAAACCAAAGGTCTCACATTCAGAAGATATACATTTCTTCAAAAATGTCAATTATAAGATAGAAGATTAGATGGTGGAAAAGCCCCATTAGCGAAATTCCTACAGTCATTCGCGAGTTCCTAATGGCCATTGGGCGGGTCTATGGAAGAACTTGGTTTTCTTCAAGGAACGTGAAATCATTATTTTTGAGGCTCCCCGCTGATAGGAAAACTTGCAATGGAAAACGTGAGGGTTAGTCAAAACCCCAACCCTGAAATGGGTGATACAACATAGCAAGTAAAGGAATTATTAGTTACCTGTGATGTAGGGAACCAAGGTCGTCACGACCTCTGAAGCCTGTTGCAACATACATGAAGTAAGAAAACTAAAATTAAAATCTTTGGCTTCCTCTTACATCGAACCACACCAAATTATTAAAAGGGTCATTGCACCAAACTGATAGGCACAAAGCATAAAATACGAAATAAGGAAAAAAGTTAGAATTAACTCTTATCAGATTGGGTAACAATATTGGAAAATATCTAGTTGTAGAAAGACTCCAGGGTAGGAGTTGAATAGAAGATTTCTCTACATGAGAAAAATAAAGCACGAAGGCTTAATGCGAGGGTTGATACCCAAAAAAATCGAAGGCTAGTTGGATTCTGGAGGTTAATCTTAATATGCCAAAAATTAGAAAGAAATGGAAAGGGTATGAAGAACTTAGAGAAATGAGAATGTTATAAAACATAGAAACTCTTGACATACCTGTGTCACTCAAGCAAAGACTAGAAGCTGTAAGAACCCTATGTTCACCGTTCTCATTGGTACTTTCTTTGCGGTCCTAGAACAATCTCATCACTCAAAATTATTAACGAAATTTCTAAGATGAACCAGAAGGACTCTTCAGCTAGATTAGTTACAAAATTACCTATGGTCGTGTAAAACCTTGGTGGTGTCCTCCATAAAATGAGTGTTTGAATAAGTATGCAAAGCCATAATTTGGGATCGAAAATCCTGTCATTAAACCCCAATTCCACCGTGAACAATATAAAAAGGATCAAACAATAAATTTTAAGGCAGGTTGTAAAGTAATAAGAACATAAAAACAAATCATCTAGTAATTCTCTACAATGTAGAAATGACAAGGTACCTGATTTCTTGTAAAGCAATGGACAGTTCAAGAACGATCAGAGCAGAAGTTTCGTAGAGAAGTTGCAAAGTCGTTCTTAGCATAGGAAGATGCTCGAATGATTCACTTGTAGCACGGGGCTGGAGGGCAATTATCCTCTAACCACCTCCTGCATCTAGGGGTCACCGATTAGAAACCTAATGAATGGAAACTGTAGATATCAAGGCACACATACCCAATCCATTAATTATACTCTAACACGTACTGGAAGGAATTCGAGAGAGTTTGAACACCTTGTTATCATACTTATCAAGCAATGCATTGTATATAACAATATGAAATGTTAATATTTATAAATTATTTCTCCAATGCATCAAATGTAAAAATTAGTATCAAAACCCTTGGGGGCCTATGTTGTGAAATGAATGAATGAATCCACACGTGTAGGGAGCATAATATTAATTTAGGATAGTGGACTGATGTTGGAACAAACCCAACATAAAATATTTTTCCAACAACATAAAGGTAATAACAATAAGATTCATACAAGTGAAATGGTGGTAATGAAAAATACATAGTTAAAGGAAGAAAAATTTGTGAGGTATGTTACAAGTGGTATCAGAGCTGAAGGGTTCAACACTATGGCCTGATTAAGGGAAAGAGGAGCGGAAATTTTCTATTAGGAGGGAACTAAAGTAATCCCATTACCTGAATTAAATTATCAAAATATTAATTATCGAGGTATTAATCGACTCATTGTTGAGGCCACCCATATCTAGAAAGATTAAGCCATGCATGTCTAAGTATGAACTAATTCATACTATGAAACTGCGGATGAATCATTAAATCAATTATAGTTTTTTTTTCATGATTAGCTAGTTGATCCTACCAGTAGTCATATGCTTGTCTCAAAGATTGACTTATTGAGCACCTAGGAGAATAAATAATTGTTGACAGATTTATTTAACGATTAATAATCAAGTAAATCATATTATGTCATTGAATTCGATAAGAAGAGAACACGAACTTGAAACAATGAGGAAACGAATGCACCAACAAATCAGAAGATGAATACAAATATCCAAGTAAAGTATCCAAAAAATTGGGGGTTACTTGTAGGATGACTGCCTATTAGTGGTTGTGAAATTATTTTGTTAATTTACATAAGGATCATTTCAATATCTAGCTTATAAGAGGGATATGCATAAAGAACAATAATTATGGGGATTATGATCAATAGTCAGGTATAAAAGAAGCTAAAAATGTTGTTGACATCAAATAAGTAGCATTAATTGTTATCTCTTATATATTGCACCTATAACTATAAAACCATTATATAGACAACTTGAAACTCAGAAGTAAGGATTAAATATGTACATGTTACTTCGAATCCATCTGAATATCTTAAAAAAAAACTCAACATGATAAATGCATTCAAATAAAAGTTAAATCTAGAACCCTTACTATATATAAAGCAAAGTGTAGGGTATACGAAAATACCTAGGGAAGTCGATTAGGTATACTTAAGAATAATTCTTGTCCAAGTTGAATGAGGATGTAAAATGTTCATGATAACAAAATAAGAGTCCATGGTGGATGATTAGTGGGGGCAGTTGGAATCCATTCAATTGATATGGCAGATACTTCCAATAAAAGTAAAAGGTAAAAACAAATTATATTTCAATAATGGAAATAAACTCCAAAATGATAAAGAAGATAATGAACTTCTAAACTTAAAAGGCTTTGAAAAGGGAGCCACAAAGCGAATGGCTACCATAGTAGAGAAGCTGGCACATACCATTAGCATGGAGAATTATAACGATTAAGTGGTTGTGAGCAGTAGTAGAAAAGCTGCCAAAAGCGATAACTTGTGATAGATATGATGGAAGGAAATTAATCTTGGAAGTAACAAGTAAACAATATATCGAAACCCTTGAGTTGGAAAAAGCGTGGTAATTGTATTTGGATTATTCCCTAATACCAAACAAACATGAACTCACATTAGAATAATGTTGCAATGATCCAAAGAAGGTACCCACATTATATCAAAATTTAGCAAGTACAACTAAGATTGATTAGAGTCGGAACATGAAAATTTATTAAGGAATATAATAACTCTAAACATGTGAAAAGAATCCAGATAGCTTTGAAAATTCTTTCCTCTTGTATGAGCAGAAGGCTCAAGGATTCAGTATCTTAGAATGACTCGCTAAATGCTATCTTATAACCACTCTACAATTGAGAAGGATCAGTGTGACTGAAAACAAGATGACAATAGAAATCTGATTAATTGGAACTATTATGACATCTAAAAGACTTGAGATAAGTTGATACAATAAAGAACACAAGTAAATGTATGTAAAAGTTTATGGGCATTTGACAGAATTGTAGGAAATTATATGCACACCAAATGACACAATTATAAATTATTGTCCTTGTTGATTTGATACCTTTGCTACAATTTTTTTTGTCCAACATCATAAAGGTGGAAAGGAAAAAATAATTAAATAAGTATATGTATATATACATATGTAAATTACATGACAACACACATATCTTTTTAAGATCTCGTCGCCATAGCATGCCTTGAAGAATGGGTAGAGGGTTCAAGTAAAATGATGACTATGAATAAATAGATAGTTGAGTAAGATAACGAAGGATATAAACTTTAATATTAACAAAAGTTAAAGTTAACATGATGATAGTACATTAGTATAAGCATTATGACATAGTTAATATTACCTAGTTAAGTACATGGAAAATACGACTTTGAAAGATAAACAAAGTTTGGTCAAGTGATTGACTAGAACGAATTTTTTCTTACAAATTACCATAATAAGACAACCATATGAAGATGATGTATTAGAGGGCGAAGGATTTCCCAAATACCCTAGTTAATGGTCGTAGAACAAAAGAACATAAAACCCACGATGGGGATTTTGTAAGGTCCCCTCCTAGGGTCCTCTATCAGATCTATATTCTCTATTTTTTTCTTTCACATAATCGGTTGCTATTTGTATTCCAAAAAAAGATTGGGAGACTGAGCTCCTGTGCTACAAAGTTTTAAGCCCGAAGGAAAAGCTGGGATATAGTTGGGAAGACAAAATTTCTCTTTGCTTCTGTCATCTCTGACTTTTGGAAAATAAGAGAAAGAAAATTCTAACAAATTGAGACAGAAGTAAGCAGTATCTGCAACACATCTTTAATCTATGCTGACATGGTTGATCTGGTGAGCTGTTGAATCTTCTAGTTTGTTGTCGACTTCATAATTCCTGAGACTTGAAGAGCTGGTGCTGGGTGCATTCCTTTTCTCCATCATATATTTCAGGATTTCAATTGATTCCTGGACATGGCTGCATTTGTTGGCCAGATCAGTAAACGGTGTATGGATCGAGGAGACTTTGTGAAGAAATAGGTTGATATTTGCTTCATATTTCTCATTGGTTAGTCTGGCATGAGAATCTATTTTGGCGTCAGCAGTCGTTGATGCGAATGGATTTGTTCTAGTTCCGCCTGTAAGTCAGCACAGTGTAGGCAGTCTTCAGATATTGCCATTTCGTGGATGTTGGGAGCTGTCTTAATGCTCTGCGTGGAGAGAGAAAGACCTAGAATGTTTAAGGAGTTCCATCTGATCAATGGAGATAAAGCAGAAGATGGACGAAAAAGGAGATCGGACAGTTGAACAGAAGAACTGTGGGGATAACCTTCCTGAGGTGAAGAAAGGGAGAAAAAAGGAAGGTGCCGCAGAGAAGGGATGAGGACAGAGCGCAGGTCAACAACCAGAGGGGAATGCAGGCAAGGGGGAAGGAGAGAGCAGCAGTGAGCTAGGAAGGCAGTAGAGACCGAGGTCCCAGCCAAGCCGGGAATCGGGGAACAAGAGCAGAGGATCACATAAAAGACAAGGGGATAGAACAGAGCACTGGAATGCGGGGGAATGCTCGAATTTAAAGGAGGAGGACCACGAAAGAGGAGGCGTGGAGTCATGAGAGAGGGTAGGAGGGAGTCACAAGAGTTAAGAAATCGAGACCATCGGGGCAGAGCGGAAGGGGTGACGAGACTGATGGGAAGATAAAGGATCTTAGTCAGAGATTTGGCAGAGGATCGGAGATGCAAAAATCTGTCAGCGAATCCAAAGTAGATGCTGCGGAAGAAAGAGTCATATGAATTACCATGAATCATGATGATGGAGAGGATTATGGGAGATGATGATGGGATTCTGTATTATTGCAAAGAATATTGCCTTTGGGTTTGCCACAAGCCTTGTTGGCACGAATGTCAGCTACTTTTTTGAGTGAACGGAGCACATGGAAAAATCTAAATTCCATGTTTTGACGGTTTATAGCTTGACACCTGTTAATCGTTTGCTGGAGGAAGATATTAGATGCCTTTCAATTACAAACCATGAGATTGATGATTGTGGGAGAATCTCCAAAGATCAGCGCTTTTATAATTCCAAATTTTTGGAGTTGGTTTAAACCTTGGTAGAGGGCAAGAGCTTCTGCCCTGTTGTTGGATAAGGAGCCCAATCCCCATTCGTAAGTGGCTATAATGCTACCATTGGGGTTGTAGATGACACCGCCTGCACCTACTACTCCTGGGTTGGATTTAGAATCTCCATTGAAGAAGAGGTAGTGGAGATTGCTGCCTCGGAGCCAGCTTGCAAATTCTTCTTCTTTGTTTCTTATTTTCCAACTATGATTGGGGATGCTGGACTGGATGCTGGAATCACTTACAATCTGATTGCTATTATCCAACAAATAGTCAATAAAATCCCTTTCCTCAACACAAAGGCCAACAACATCAATTTTCTTTAGGTTTTTGGTAGATATGGTTTCTAACGTTAAATCGTTTGCCTTGTTGTAGAGGTTCCTTATGATGGTTTCCTTGTTCTGGAAGATCATACGGTTCCTGGCCAACCAAATTTTCCATAGAAGGCCATAGCAGAGGACATCCCAAACTTGCTTGGCAATATTGTTCTTCTTATGCTGCTATGGGTAACTCTTCTTCCATAGATTCAAAACCTCGCCAATTGAGTTTTGGGAATTCCATGGAAGATGGTCGTTGGGAAATATTCCTTTCCAGTGAGAAATTACAAAAGGGAAAGTGATAAAGAGATGCTGGATGGTTTCTTTTGCCTCTTTACAATTTGGGCATCTCGAAAGTCTTGCTATACCTCTCTTTTGCAGATTATCAGCAGTGAGAATTTTCCCTTTCAAGAGGGTCCAGATGAAGAATTTGATTTTGGGGATGGCCTCGGATTTCTAGACAAGTTTCCAATGAGTCCAAGCAGGAGAAGGATATTCTTTATTACATAAGTATTGGTGGCCAGCTTGAATTGTATAGTTGGAGCCTATAGGATCCCACCGAAAACTGTCGATGTCATTTTTAATTATGGGGGTGATACTGTGGAGATGAGCTTGAAGGATGTTGAAGCTCTCCTTAAGATCTGAGGGTATGGGTGGAAAAGTCCATCCCATCCATATCTGCGAGTGGATGTCCCATTGCGAGATTTGGTCCAGATACTAAATTCCTTTATTGTAAAGAAAGAGAAGGATTTTTTCCATTCCTGGTTGACTGCTGATAGATTGATTCCCCATAATTTTTTCTGCACCAATTTTGATACTACTACCTCCTTGGGGACTTTGGAGTTGTTTTGGGCCAAAACGAGCATTACTTTTTTACATAGTTTCCAGATTTTTGAGTTGCTTTTGGTGGGAATTTCGCAGTCCAAAAGCTGCTGTCTTGGGCAGCTTAGATATTTGACTTCTAGGTCTCTTTTCCACTGAGCCGGTTGCTCACTGATTAGTCTCCACACGATCTTGCCTCCAAAAGCCAAATTTGAGAGCTTGGGGGATCTGATTTCGAGTCCTCCACACTCCTGGCCTTGAATTACTTGTTTCCAGTTAACAAGATTGTACTTCTTTTTTTCATTTTCCCCCCTTGCCAGAGAAAATGGCGAAGAATACTTTCCATTTTATTATGGAATATGGTTGGGGCTTGCATTAGAGTGAATTGATAGAGAGGAAGAGATGAGAGCCCTGATTTTAGGAGAACAAGGCGGCATGCTGGGTTAAACCATGTAGAACCCCACTGTTGCACTTTCCTTTTCATTTTGTCTATAATTGTGTCCCAGATTTAAGCTTTTAAGGGCCCAATGCTCACAGGCATTCCCAGATAGGTGAAAGAATCCCAATTCAATTTGCAAGGGACCCCAAAAGTATTGGCTATACTATGAAGGGTTTGGGCTGTTGCATGCCAACCATAGATGCAACTTTTTAAGTGGTTTATCATGCCTCCTGAATAGCTCATATATTTGTCCAGAAGTGTTTTGAAATGACGAGCTATTGTGAAAGATGACCCTCCTATTAGTAGAGTGTCATCCGCAAATTGAGAATGGTTTATGTTTTTGACTCCATTCTCGAATTTTATGCCAGTGATGAGACCAGTTCATCTCTTGTAATCTAAAGCTTTACTGAAGGATTCTGCCATCAAGATAAACAGGTAAGGAGAGAGAGGGCAACCTTGTCTCAGCCCTCTCGAAGATTGAAAGCGAGGTCCAGGTCTACCATTGACAAGGGGGGAAATCCAAGGCCCCATGATACAGGCTTTGATGAGATCAAGGAGGGGCTTAGCAAAACCCATTTTCTTAATGACAAGGATAAGAAAGGAGTGCCTTACCCTATCAAATTCATTGGCCAAGTCAAGCTTCAGGATGAACCCTTTTTCTTTTCTGGAATGGCTGGAATGGATTGCTTCTTGAACAAGGAGGATGGAATCAAAGATTTTCCTGTTGGCCAAAAAGCCACCTTGGGTTTCAGATATGAGTGAAGGAAGAAGAGGTTTGAGATGAGTGGCTAAGATTTTTGTGAGGATTTTGTAAGAGGAGTTGCAAAGAGAAATGGGCCAGAAGCGGGAGAAGGTCGTAGGGTGATTCTCTTTGGGGATGAGGGCTAGGTGGGTGGAATTGGTATAGCCTCCAATTTTCCCTTTGCGCTGAATCCATTTCATCATTTCGATAAGATCCTTTTTAATAATACCCCAGTGGGTTCTGTAGAAGTAGATTGGAAAGCCATCCGGTCCAGGAGCTTTTTCTGGTTGGAGAGCCCATATGGCTCCTCTTATTGATTCTTCTTCTATCTCCTTACTCAAGTTGTCATTGATTTCTTTGCTGATCCCACTTGGCAGGTATTGCAACATGTTTTAATAGTCTTCCTCTTCCTCAGTTTCTATTAGCAGTTCTCTATAATGATCTGAAGCTGCTTGCTTGATAGCACCTTGATTGGTTTGTAGGTTGCCTTCTCTGTCAACGATAGACGTTATGCTGTTCCTAATTTTCTAGGCTGTAGTTTGCTTATGGAAAAAAGTCGAATTTTTGTCTCCTCCTTTTAGCCATAATTGCCTAGACTTAATTCTCCATTTTTAAGAAGAGTTTCGGCGTAAATCACATGTAGAAAACCTTTGTCGATGCGTTTCAAACCAACCAGTGTGGTTCATCATCAAGACAAGTTGAAGATTCAAATCATGGCTGCATATTAAATAGGGAGAGCAGATCATCCTATTGGATTTAAATGATTAAATAAATTAAAATGAATTAAATAAATTAATAACCAAATAAAATTTATAAATAAAATGAAATAGAATAAGATTCAAATATAGAATATATTATAATATATAAATTATTGAATTATTTATTAAGAAGAAATTAGTTACTATGATTATAATATTATATTACTATGAGTTATTACCCTTTGACTTATTAACCCATAATTACCATTATAATATTATTATATAATCTAGCCATTTTTATATAGCCGTTAATGGTCACACATAGCCGTTTGGATGATCTGCACTCCCTATTTAATATGCAGCCATGATCTGACTCTTCAACTTGTCCTGACGATGAACCACACTGGTTCGTTCGAAACACGTCGACAAAGGTTTTCTACATGTGATTTACGCCAAGACTCTTCTTAAAAATGTTATGGATCAAAGAAGCCTCAATTCAACAATTAATTCTCCATTTCTACTCTTCTTCTCTATTGATACGATATAGCTGGAAATAGAGCTTATCTTCATAATCTTTATCATCCTGCTGAAATCCGCACCCCAAAATTGTGCTATGGAGATCCTCCAATTTGGCTTTGATCTCTCTCTTCTCTTTCTCCAACTCAGTGTAGGAATTTTTTGCCCATTCTTTAAGAGCATATTTGACTCTTTTGATTTTGCTTTCCCAGATATATCCTGGCGATCCTTCTATATGCTGCTACCAACTACTTTGAATAATACTTTGACTGTTGAGTTGTCGTTCCACAGAAGGCTGTACTTAAAGGGAATAGGTCCCAATGAGAAGTGGGTTTCAAGAATCAGAGATGCGGGGTAGTGATCTGAAGCTGTGAAGGGATGGATGAATGCGTAAGCTGCAGAGAAAGTGGAGAGAAGTGAAACATTCACCAGGATTCTGTCCAACCTTTCCATAATATTGTTTTTTCCTAGCCTGCGGTTATTCCAGGTGAATCTACGGTTTTTTGGGACTACATCAATAAGGTTGCGGTCCTGCATGATAGCCTCCACTTGATTTCTGTAGGGGTATAAAGAGAAGCAGCCTCCTCGCTTCTCATTGGAGTGAAAAATGAGATTTAGATCTCCCCCCAGAATGATGTTATTATTTTCTTCTTCATCTATATTTTCTTTGAGAGTGCGCTAGCATTCCTCCTTGTCTCTATAATGATTTGGGGCGTAAACATTATAAATGACTATCCTTTGATTATTTGAAATGTTCTCCAGAGCAGTCTTTATCCAATGTTGATTGATTATTTCTGCTATGAGACACCAAGTGTTTTGGTCCCAAAGCGTTGCAATTCCCCCAGAAGCTCCTCTTGATTCACAAATGCTGCCTTTGTACTGTTTATGGTATGCAATGATTTTTTTCATTTCTTGCTACCCTTGCTTTGTTTCTTGAACTAATACAACTCTTGGTTTCTCTTGATTCATGAGATCTTTTAGGGCAGATATTTTGGAGGGGTGCTCTAGTCCCATACTATTCCAGGAGAGAACTTTCATCATTTCATGTGAAGGTTACGGAGAGTTGTTTGCCCTCCCTGCTCCTTGCTTGTTGTGTCTTTGTCGATTTGTCCCAAGATGTAGGACTCTATGGGGTTCTGGGTGCCCATGGCTATATCGTTTTGGTTATTTTCATCTCTCTGCCGCTTGGTAGATTTTCTTCCTGATCCATTTCTCTTTTGAGTGTCTAAGGTTACACCATGGTCATTTGAGTTACTTCTAGTAATTCTAGATGAAGGTGGATCAAGAGGGGGGGAGGAGGAGATTCAAGGGCATCGACTTAAGCCACGGGAGGGGGGGGGGATTGTCCTCTAGGGGAGTGAGGATATGGAAAGGGTTGGAAGATGAAGGAAGTGGGTGGGAAAGGGACTAATCTAGTGGAGGAAGGGAGGGATTAGAGAGGGACAAGGAGGATGGAATAGGAGGATTACGAGTAGAACTAGCTTCAGGGTTTGACTTGGGATTTGGGGCTACTTTCTTTTTCTTAACTGTTTCCCATTGTTCTTCTTGTTGAATATTCTCTACATCAACTAATTTAGTACAACGGCTAGCAAAATGTCCATATTCGTGACATATCTTGCACTTGAATGGGATTTGTTCATAGTCCAATTGTTGAATGTGGGTCCAATCATCCACCTTGAGCTTGATGGCCTTTGGAAGTCCTTTGCCGAGATCTACTTCTACGCATATGCAGGTACAAGCCTGCATATTGTCTTTTGGTTCACTGTGGTCAATGTATCTGCCCATAGCATTCCCAATAGCTCGGACCAATTCGTCTCCCCAACAATGGAGAGCGAGATGTGGAAGCCGAATCCACATAGGAACAACGCTTGGAATATCCAACTCGGGATCAAAATCTGGAGTCCATTTGTTGAGGTATAGCCTTCTTGAATCCATGAAATAGGGCCCATTCCTGAATATGAAGTCTTTGTCTTCTCTAGTTTCAAAATGAAAGGTGAAGTACCCTTTTCCACAAAATCGAATGGAGATTATCCCTTGAATTTTATCAGACCATTTCCTTTCAACCCATATTTGAACTATTTTCGGGGATGGCTAGAACCTAGTAAATTTCCCAATGAGTCCTTGTTCTGCTAGGGTAAGAGCAGCCATACGAGGCAGAGCTGGGGGGAGGTTGACTTCCTGCAAAACATCGAGCTTCTTCACGAACTTGGAGATGGCTGGGCGAGGCCTCTGGGGAGGTAAGGACTTAACTAGATTTGAGAAAGCCTGATGAGTAGCGGCCACCTCCAGTGAAGCTTCAAGAGGGGCCATGGCAAGGAGCTGAAGGTGAAGCGTGAGTGTTTTAGTAGCAGGTTTGACCTAGCAGGGGCGCGCGCTTGCAGTTAGAAAATTCCATATATTCTCTAATTTTACTAAAATAAAAGGGTAATAATTTATTTTTGACAAGACATTTAAACGATGATAATTTACCATTTAAAATCTAATTCCTACAATGTAAATAGTGAACATATCATTTCAATTACTTACATGAGAATCTGTACATAGAAGAATACCTATACCGAAAGCCCGGTGGAGATGCCCTTGAGCTGTTGCTCTTGCTGGAATGTTCCTCTTGACTACCAACTAGATTTACCTCCTAGCCAACTAGGAAGTAATTCGTAGCCCAGGAAACCTCCATAGGTTTCCTAGCCCTCTAAGCCCAAGTCCAACCAGATGTAGTGTGTCCAAGATAAAACATTACTCTCATTTTCTCTCTGTAACAATTCCTTCAAAACCACAACCAAACCAAAACCAAAATCAAGACCAAGCATCCCCCCTCCTTCCCTCATCCTTCCCCTTTGATGTTCCCCCTTCTCCTCTCCACCTCAACCACCTCTCATTAATGTCATAACTACTCTCTCATCCTTACATTTGACTTCTCTTCTCCCAAGTAAACATGAGAGGACATTTGGGGATGTGATATGAATATAAAACTTGGTAATTAATTGGAGAGGACCATTTCTTATCCCAAGTAAATATTTTGGGGATGAGAGACGAATATATAAATTGGTAATTAATTCGAGAGGACCATGTCTTCTCCCAAGTAAATATCAGAGAACATTTTTGGGATGTGATATGAATATAAAAATTGGTAATTAATTGGAGAGGACCATGTCTTCTCCCAAGTAAATATTTTGGGGATGAGAGATGAATATATAAATTGGTAATTAATTGGAGAGGACCGTGTCTTCTCCCAAGTAAATATTTTTGTGATGAGAGATGAATATATATATTGGTAATTAATTAGAGAATACCATGTCTTCTCTCAAGTAATTATGAGAGGACATTTTGAGGATATAGATATTTAAATTGGAATAATGGAAGGAGACCATACCCTATCCAAGATTAAATTTGGGAAGACAAGTTGGGACAATAATAAATTTTATATCAGTAAATAAAATTTACAGTTTCCCAAATGAAGGTATTCACCAATATTTCTTGATAATTATAAGTCAATATTTTTAGGTAATTTAAACATTAATAAAATTTGCGTGATAAGATTAAGTGGGGCATTACATACACCCCTCCTTCAGAAAACTTCGTCCCGAAATTAGAGTGAAAATATACAAAGAGTTCGAAGGCATAACAAAATAGAGAGAGAGTTATAGTAGTAAAATTTAATAAGTCAAACAATGATACCACTTCCCATCAAGAGTCTCCAACTAATCTATATCCTCCCATCCTTCCTAACCTACTTCTGTTCCCACCCTATCCATCCTCTGCTGTTATATAATATGGCATCGACTATACCAATCTAACAACTGATAAAACCAATATGGTGGAAGCATCCAATATATCAACCTAACTTCCCCAGCATGAAACTAGCAATCATCATCACACATCTAGGGGAGCATGTCCACCACTACCCTCCCATGATTCTAGGTTTGGAGGTTACACGGTGGGAAATACCTCCACCCCTCCTTACAACTAGGGTCAACAACAACTGGTAATCGTCATTACATGTCTAGGGGAGTGGTGGGCTCCAGTATTGCAGCAATAATGCTGCAACTCCTGGGACTCCCTTCTTTACTTTTATCAACCTGGTAGTTCGTAACAAACTTGGAAGTGACGGTGTTGTATGCACAAGTACTATCTCTTGTCGCAGCTGTCACTTGGTCAGCTGGCACAAGTCCGCTATGAGCTTAAGCCAACTTCTATGAGCTCTTAGAAGAAGCATTTTAATTGATGGATGAAATCTAGCTCGAAGAAAGCTAATCTATTTGCGAAAAGAGATTGAAAAACTGAAGGAAAGCGCAAACCCTAGCAAACCCTAATTCTACCAGCTAGTCCTACTGATGCAAAGATGAGAATGCAGACTACTGAAAGAGATGCCATTAATTCTATGAAGGTAAAACAAATGTGTCTAGACTACCTCTGTTCTAAGAAAACATCTTTTTTGTATTTTTGATTAAGTTATCAGTTTCATCATGCATATGCTTCCACTGTTCTTTACTATGCAGGGGTGGATCAAGGAGGAGGAATGCTTGGAAAAGGTTGGTAAGGTTTAGAGAGGGTCTAAGGAGTCCCTAACATCCTTCCAGAGAGTTTCACAAAGTTTGGCTATCAAGAAACCTCATTTGTGAGCTTCTACAGGAAGTCTGCAGGGGTTCTATAGGATGTCCAGAGATTTCTACAGGATGTTCAGAAATTTCTATAGGATGTTTAAAAAATGGATTTTAGAGGATGGGTGAGTGAGGGAAGATGCATGAATGGATAGGGAGGTAGGATAGGGGCCTGGAGTGACCCAGGGATTGGTGGATGGAGTGGTGAGAGGGTGTAGAAGGCTAACTTGGCTCAAAGAAGGCTAAGACAATGATTGAGCAAGAAGGTAGGGTTACGTGGGCAAAAGGAGAGATGAGAGATGAGGAACCTAGCTAGGAGATGGGACAGGTGGCTCTGATGAAGCTTAGGTGGATGAAAGAGTGGTAGAGATGCCCTGCACAGTGTACGTTTAACCGAATCAACAAAGTCTTGCAAATAATCAAAGTCCTAGCTAATCTAGTCTAACTATCAATAACATGAATAAATAACAACTTTATTTGGAAAGAAAACCATGTACATCAACTATGCAAAGAAACATTTCAGAAATCTGAACCCATAACTAACTTCTGCAAATGAAAACAATACACTAAGGATTGCATGGTCAAGCAAACTAGTGTTTTTGTTGGGACAACACTGTTTCTTCAATTCCAACCCCTGATCCAATAAGGATGAGGTGAAACCAAGAGTGTGGTTGACCCTTTTCTTGGATTTTTTTCTGTTATTATCCTACCAATCTATTTTGAACACCTGAAGCAATTCTATTCATAAACAGTGATCTATCTAATCAACACAACTAAATCTGCCTAACAGAAAGACGTTTCAAATGCATAAAAGGAAAACAACGATGCATAAAGGAAAAGTAATAGTACAAGAAGGAAGCCCTAGGCTCTCAGGTTGGGCCCAACCCTGAGAGCTATGGCTCCTATAGAAAACTCAAAGCTAATATAAAATCGGACTGCTTCTCATTATCAAAAAATAGTCATAAGTCAAGAGTTATGCCAAAATGGCTACAAGAGAACAAAGTAAAGCTAACAACACTGTAGTGCAAAATATGCAATGGTTTCAAAAGTCCCTTACGAAGGTTGAGGCCTTAACATTTATACACCACGAAGGCCCTAGCTGGCCTCCTAAATCTATGGGACTTGGCTGTCCAAACTGTGAGTAGACAGTCCCTTCCAAAATCTGCTTGGCTGCCTTCTAGATCCGGTTTTGGTGGCCTTTGGAGCTCAGAGTTGGGGGTGAAGATCCCGAGGAAGGGCTATTTAATGCCATAGAAAACCCCCCTACGAATCCTCACCTCAAGCTTGGCTGTCTTCTAGCCCATGATTGCTCGGTTTTGCTCCAATCATGTGTCAAAAAACCTGAAATGAGCACGTGTTAGCCACCTAGGAAGAGTGACTACCCTTATTCATACAAATGACATAAACATACTGAAAAATAATGCATAAGCTATGAAAAATGAAGGATTGAACAAGGACTGAACAAGGATAATTAGGCCAAATGAGCCCAACAAGTTACCAAATTTGGAGCTCATCAGGGAGCGTGTCCATCACTGCCCTCCCACGGTTCCAGGTTTGGACGTTACACAATGGGAAATACCTCCACCCATCCTTACAATTAGGGTTAAAACCCTAATATGGACCACACTATAGTGCTGGTTGGACTTGTCATCGAATAATCCAGTCAGGTAGTCTTGCTACCTATCATTTACATTTTACCCATGTCATAAGAGTGTATATCAAATAGATACCAAATGTAATAGAACAATGTACATCATACCTTTCCTCATTGGATGTCTCAACCTTCCCTAATGGAATAGTAGATCTTGGTTATCATACGGTTCTTTCCAATCTGCAAGTTAGTTCTCATCCATGCATATATATAACAACAAAATAGATATAGATACATGATCTTAAACATCATCTTATTAAGTCTAGTATCCACGTGTCAATTTTGTAGTTCATACTGGAAATAAATATTACATTAGATAAATCATAATTCCACTAAGTCATTCATTAGATAAATCATATCCGCTTAAGCCATATACAATACAACAATAACTTTGATAATTCATGCACTAGATAAATTGTAACCAAGTAAGTCATACATTTGGTCATACATCAAACATTTCCATCATCAATATCTAATCCACCTAATGATTTATATAAGTAGTTTCACCTGTCCAACTAAATGCATCAATATTACATAGTGTTCATAAATAAATAACATGGAACTGCAAAATAGAGCCTTAGTATAGGTAGCTATCTAAGTCAAAATGGGCATCACAGATGCTGATGTGACAACCTTGTGAAACCCCTCGACAACAATTAGAGTTTAAACAGGATTCAACTGTCTGCAATGGAAAATAGCATTTGAACCCGGATATCTTGGTTATCATACAGTTCTTTCCAATCTGCAGGTTAGTTCTCATCCATGCATATGTATAACAACAAAATAGATATAGATACATGATCTTAAACATCATCTTATTAAGTCTAGTATCCATGTGTCAATTTTGTAGTTCATACTGGAAATAAATATTACATTAGATAAATCATAATTCCTCTAAGTCATTCATTAGATAAACCATATCCACTTAAGCCATATACGATACAACAATAACTTTGATAAGTCATGCACTAGATGAATTGCAACCAAGTAAGTCATACATTTGGTCATACATCAAACATTTCCATCATCAATACCTAATCCACCTAATGATTTATATAAGTAGTTTCACCTGTCCAACTAAATGCATCAATATTACATAGCGTTCATAAATAAATAACATGGAACTTCAAAATAGAGCCTTAGCATAGGTAGCTATCTAAGTCAAAATGGGCATCACAAATGCTCATGTGACAACCTTGTGAAACCCCTCGACAAAAATTAGATTTGAAACAAGATTCAAATGTCTGCAACGGAAAATAACATTTGAACCCGGATATGCCACAAGGTAGTACTGAAGTAAAAAAAAGAAAAAAAATACCAAAATATTGGCAAGCAACGGATTAGTGCACTATCAATTCCACTAGAAAGTGCTAGTATAAGTTTCATGCATATAATTTCTTTAATACTTCAGTGAATATGATTAGCGCAATCTCAAGTCCATGGATGCTAGGAAATATCTTGACTCGGTCACCTACTATTTTATTCCCTTCTTAGTTTTATTGCTTCTAATTCTCGCAAATTGAATTTGCCACTAACTCTATATTTTTCTGGTGATTAAATACACTCAACTCTCATGTTACCTTGGTCTTTGGACCCATTTTTGTTGGGTAATGGACATACAAAGTAGCAGAATATTTGCAAAAAGAGAAGAGATAGAAGAAATGGAGGTATTGCTTGTTATAACTTAATATGCAAATTGTCAAGACTAGATATATAAAGAGGAACAAGACTACCCCATACAACCACCCTGTTTCATTAAGACATGACTAACCTGGTTTAACTTAATATTATTTATAACATGCTTTAAGTATTGACTTCTTCCAGGACTTCTATTCAAGGCAAGTCATCAACTGCCTTTCGTTCATACTTCAAAAACTATTGACTTTGGACAAACGTCCTTGAAACAAACATGAAGCCCTCATGTTCCATTCAACTTTAGCCCATTACAAATCCCCTGAGATTGAGTCAAATCTATTCTTGCATTACCTTCGAGCATTCTATTCCAAACAAACTGATCAGATCCAGATCAAGGTAAAATGCTATCATTTAACAATAATCAATGGCTGAGATGTGTGGGAATAATATGCTGAAGATACATGTTCCAAATTGCAGTCTACATATGGAATCTGAGTTGTTATGTGCAGAGACTTCAACTGAAGTGAAGACCTGAAAATTCTTGTGTACCAGAGACAATTAAAAATATAGCGCCATTTCACTTTTCTACAGATATAAAATAGGAAAATTTTGTGGGTGGATTAAGTAAAATGGAAACTACTGCAGGTTGCCCATCATTAATAAAATTATGTCATGATAAGAAAATGTAGCTTATTGTTGGCTTATATGGGCCCGACCCAGGTTCGGAAGAATTATGTAGCCAAACAAATCTCGAAGCTACCGGCCCTTTCGGCAACAACCCGTGGAGCGCAGACTGAGAACTCACTCGAGGTAGCAGGGGAGGGTGCTGGAACCAGGTTTCCGCACCCTTGGGATGTCTAGATGTGGTCTGGAGGGCTTGTACACCATTCCACCACTGTGTGCTGCTCTATTTTGTGCGGATCCGAACCAGAATAATTTTTACCAATTATTAGCACTCTGTTTCCAGATCTAATCTAGATGTTGAAGTATTGTAAATAAGATAAAATTAGCGGGGTCTTTAAGCAAACATTTATTACATATTACCAGTTCGCGTACTTAGAGTAAACACATGTATTCAAGAGGTAAGCATATGCTCATAGATCAAACAGTGATATTAACCATACAAAAAGCTAGATCCGTGATAGTTCAGATTTAGCACAAAATTATAGAAGCAACTTATCTTTATTCTCTTTCTTCACCAATACATCCAGATCCACCCTGCACACTCAGCTGCAAGGGTCTATGCACACAGCTGCGGACTCTTCCAGGCCTCTACGCACACAGATGCAGAGCCTCTATCCACTACCCAAACCCTTGACTCGGACTTACAGATGCTTTAGACTATTCTCCTAAAAATCCATTACATTTCAGATCCAAAATCATACAACCAAAAACTTGGCTCCCTCTACCCATAGAGCCTTGCTCTATTTATACCTTTCCATGGACCGCGATCCATGGGTGGGTCGACTCAAATTACATTTCTTTACATTATTTTTGGGTGTACTACCCTTTAACTCAACATATTACAAATCATGTTGCACGCATCCCGCAGAGTCTTTACCCTATCTCTACCCAAAATTTCAGGCTTTGTACCCCATGACTGGTACGCAAGGCTTCTGCTACCCAATAGTCCCCCAACATAATCATCGTGACTCGTCCCGAGTCACTCAGCTGGTGCGGAAATCTTCTCACCGAGGTCGGTTAACAACTTTTTCACAGCGTGTGTTCCCTCAACAAATTCAGTTGCGATTCGTTGAACCTATTCCAAACGAGCCACTGATGCATCCATGCCATTTGCAGTTTCTTTCTCGGTATCACATACTACCTACATATGTGCTAACTTGCCTTCAATCATTGTAGAAATGCCAAACGCGTCATCGAGCCAGGGCTGGATACGTTCTTTAAGAACTGCCTCTTGTTGCCACACAATGTCCACTTGGGCCTTGAGAGCCTGGGCCTCCCTCATTTTGGCCAACCACTGTGTGATAGTGACCATTTTGTGCAGCCTCGTGAGATGTGTCATAGGCCTACTGTAGCTCGTGCGCCTCAGCGTCCACTCGCTGTATGGTTGGGTCTTCTTGGAGAAATGTGAGTATACCAATAGATTGATCTAGTAGTCCCGAACATTCATGGATAGCGCGCCTCATCGTTTCCAATCCTGCTTGAATTTTGCGTGGCGTCGTTCACGATCTTCCAGAGGTTGCTGCACCTGGAGTTTGAGCTCTGCAATTTGTAAAGTAAGTTTCCCCTAGGCTTTTGCGGCCGCCTCTTGGGCCGTACATACTCCTGCAAGCATGTGTTGAATCTTGGTAACTATTGGAAGGTCCTCGAGGATAGCTAACTCCAATACCATGCTGCATGCTTCTGCCACAACTTGCTCTACTACCCGATAGCGTTCGACCAAGTCAGCATGCTGGAGATTGACATGTTCTAACTTTGCCTTTTGCTTCGTTAAAGTGTGGAGGGCGCGACCTTCCCTAGCATGAAGTTCATTAGTGGTTCCTTCCTGCAGTTGGTAGAGTATTTCGCTGGGTAGGGCGGCCAGATTTAATCCCCAACTACGCTTGTCGCCTGCGCCTTCAACTAGGATATCACCGGTTGGAAACGGTAAAGTGTTTGGTGTAAGTGCGCACACCATTTGCTCGGCTATGGCTGTATCATCTACTAGGTTGACCCTGCCCAGAGTTTGCACTCGTAATGCCTATAACTACATTCAAATCTCCCCCAACACAGTTGTTTGCTCTGTAATTAGATCGGTTAATGCATTGGTGGCAGTATTGCTTGATGGCTGGCTGTTGTCAGTGAATTCTTTCTCCAAAACCTTCGTTATTTTGGACATTTTTTGGGTGGTCGGTAATTCATGTCTGTGCGACCACTTGACCTGGTCTGTGTGGTGTTGTGTCTCTATTTCCTGTTCCAAATCCATTTCCTGATCTGTTGTGGTCTCTTTTGCTGGCGGGTTCTTGGGAGCCTCCTGCTGTGAAGCCATCTGTTGTTCCCAACGTGTCTTTTCTGCCAGTTGAAGGAGTCGCTACTGGCAGTCCTTCTTCTGCTATTGTGCTGCTATTTGCTCGAGAATAGCCTTATCTGGAGCATGCCATTCGAGGGGCCATGCTGCTAAGACTACGTAAATTTCCTCATGTGTTGCCATGAACAAAAGTGTGACCCATGATCGGTTCGGATCCTTCCGCGCCCAGATATACAAGTGATGCATGTCAGCTTTAAACTCAGCCATGCTGTAGAAATTATTGTAGATCATGGGAGACATTCATGATCGTCTAACAATCCATGTCGTAATCTTTCCTTCCATGGAAGTCCAGAATGCCCAGACTGTAGAATCCCTTATCACATCCCTTGTACCGCATAGCGCAGTATACCGCACTGCCTCAGGTAGGTTATATGTACTGCTGGGGAACTGGCTATCTTGTGGCAGTTCTCCTTATAGGTTCTAACCCCATACAAAAATTACCTACATACGAATTCTAAAACACAGAAAATAAACAATGAGAGAGCATAACACATAAAACACATATACATGGAGATTTTCCCCTGGATCCCAAAACTGGGACTACCAGCTTGATTTTTCATTA
The DNA here is from genome assembly GCA_000404065.3 of Pinus taeda. NCBI lineage: Eukaryota > Viridiplantae > Streptophyta > Pinopsida > Pinales > Pinaceae > Pinus > Pinus taeda. The sequence continues at coordinate 21,639 of APFE031521897.1, read as the reverse complement.
TGTTCCTTTCAATGTTACAATACATATTTATACATGCCAAATCATCCAATAGCATGGACCAAAAACCATTGCGTCCAAAAAACATGTGCGAAAATCATGCACAAAACCATAGGTGGGTTTGCCCAACCTAACATAGGGTCCAAAACCAAAATTTTCTGGGGC